>CALNHX010000317.1:0-277524 GCA_940337035.1 Agriotes lineatus | reverse complement strand
GTCTGCCAATCATAACTCTATAATAAAGCAGAACACTTCCCAAGGTCAAACATGCATGCGCGTAGTCTATGTGTAGTTACGATTGTGGGCGTTGTCTTGATATTAGCAGCGTTGCCAGACCTGGTACAATTCTACGAATCTGGTACATTCTGAAACCGTTTCTGCAAAAGTATATTTTTAAAACGCGCATGCATTCAGTCTGGCAACCCTGCATATTCTGACCCGAGTGGTGCCGACCTACCGATGCCAGCGGTGACGTAACCGATCTTTGCCGTTTATGTTTGGAAGTGTGGTTAAAGTTTCGAAATAATGAATTGGAGTAATTCTTCTTCAGCTTTCCAGCATTTCACCAGTGGAAAGACCAAATTGAAGGACGCACTTTGTCATCGTATGGACTTCACATTTCATGGCAGTAAGAAACAATATTACAACTGTCTTCGCTCTGTAAACTTTTTGTGTGTTCTAGGCAAATTAAAACAAGGTGTAACTTTTGAGCACATATTAAATGATATTCGTGATGCTGGATTGACGAAAGAGGAATCACAACAAATCCTACCTTTATAGAAGAAAGACTTGCACAATATCGCAAGAGATTTTCGTATAGAAAAAGTCGCAGGCAATTTGCATAACCTCCGATAAAAGAGCTGGTGATTATATAACTTAAAATCATAACATTGTAGTAAATAGTGAAGTAGTACAGTGGAGTAGTATAATTCAACAAAACTAAACTACAGCGAGTACAAAACGCTTGCGTAAGATTTGTCTGTAACATTACATACAAAGAGCTCAATGTAAAACAACGTAGTATGTATCTGTAGTAGAGGTAGGCAATCCGATTCATTTTTGGGAGTCGATTCTTACGATTCAATCAATCAACATGAATCGATTCATTCGATTCGTTCATTTGGACGATTCAGTTTCGTTCGGTTAGGTCCCCCTGAATTTTAGGTTTTGCACCGAGCGCGTCTGTATTCTTGAAACCAGACGGAATGTCTATGTATGAATCATGAACCTTCCATACTATCTTTGCTATGCTTGCTAAAATGCGCTTGCCGCTTGGTCAGTTATCAGTTTAATTGCATTGCAGTTGCAGGTATTACTTATGAAACAGTGGCAACAACCAAGTTTAAGATTCGGTTTCGTTTAGTTCGTCCCGTTCGCGTTCGGGTTTCAATTTTTGAATCGCGCATTGCGTCGTACGATCAAAATCTAATACAAACGACGAACCGAGACAAGAAGAAACCGATTCATAGGATTCACGATTCTTTATTCAGATTTAAATCACGCTGCGCAGCGTCGTACAAAACGTAACTTCGAATCAATTGAACGACGAATCGAGACAGGAAAGAACCGATTCAGACGATTCTTTGGTCGGAGTCGTTCAAATGAACGATTCGTTCATGAATCGCCCCACCTCTAATCTGTAGGTATTGTATATTTTTGTATACTCTGATCTGTACTAAAACGCCAAGATATTTGTACGACTTGTTGAGCAAAAGATCAGAAGTTCACAATGTAAATATCAGGTACAATAGTTATACAATACCACAACATCGAACAGCTAAATTTGAGGGCTGTTTTCTATATATGGCTCCCACATTGTTAAATAAGTTCTTTGATATGTTTCCAGAGCAGCCACTTTCTATTAAGAGTGCCTTGTTAGAATTAGTTAGTAACACGATTTAAGATAATAATAATAATAATAAATTTATTGATATCAGAATACAAATAATAATATGTACATTTATAAATTAAACATATAGCACCAGCCTCGACACCGCAAGGTAAATGAGGTTACAGATAATACATACATACAATACATATAGCACCTAATCCCTCGAGGGATTGTTTTGTTGCTAGCATGTACTGTATTGTCTTATATTAAGTTTGTGTGTGTACAGCATTTGCTTATATTTGTGTGATGCCCCGGGAGGGTGGAAGACTGGCTTTGCCAAACCCCCTCGGTTTGTATACCTCTTTGGTATTCAATAAATGGATTTATTATTATTATTATATAAAACAAATTACAAATTATCACAAATTTTAATAAAAACGAACTACGAAGTCTATGTGTGGTCAAACCTCGTGCTAATGTTTTCAGTAGCATCGGTTTTATTCAAAAGGCCATCCATTATATTTTTTTCTTCAACAATTGTTGGTTTATTAAATTTTGATACGTCTTTAATTTGCTTCTATTTTGTTGTAACCAAATTGTAGCAACTGTTGAATTTGAAAAGACGTCATTATTTTCAAAGCAAAATCGTTGATATCAAGAAGCCCTAAATCACTTCCAACATCTTGTTCTTTATACCGGGTGGCCATAAATATCTGGTATCACATTACCTTTGGAATCAACACCGCTTTATTAAAGCGATGAATCCAACTAAACTAAATGTCATTAATGTCATGACAACTAAAATTCCTATCTGTCAAGAATTGTTACAGATTGCAATAAGTAATGGAGATAGAACAGGAGATTTTTATAATCGAGTCGTAGGCTAAACTGCAGAATCCGGGGCACATTCTCCTCCTCTTATTGCATTTTATTACATTACATAGGTACCAATACTTATTGTAATTGAAATATAATACTAACCCAACATTTATAAGTAGCTAATTCCATGGCTAACGAGATCTCAGATATTTATGGCCACCCGGTATAACAATACTGGACACTCCTCACATAGACTTTTCGTATCTTCAACCCACAATTTTACACTTATTGCATCGTTATGGTGGCGTTTTGTACTATAATCTATACCTACAAAAATTTCTTAGCCCAGCTACAGTAGGATCGCCCTGCCGAAAAAATCCAAGTGAGCTGAGATTTTGCATACACCTTTGACATTACAAATAATGTCTCAAAAGTCCCCATCGATATCGCGCTTGCGTTTTGAGTTATTCAAGGTCAAATGTCACAGAAATAAGTTTTTCGCAAATATCTCGCTTTCTATGGGTCGTATGACTTTTTTAGTTATTACAAAAAATGAATGCTAGGAAATTCTCTACAAAAAAGATTATACAGGGTGTATACGAATTCGACCGACAAACTTTGGGAGCATATTTCTCTCACTAAATACAGCCTAAAAGATTAGACAACCTTGATCCTTATCTGCAAGATAAACTCTGCACAGGTCAAAACACTTCGAAAAAACACTATAAATTTTTCAAGATTTATCTTGTTAAATAAAATAAAAATTATCAGAAATCCATTAGCTTGATTATTAAGAATAACATTTATTATCAGCTATGGCCTAGCTATCATCTTTCAAGAATTCTGGACTTTCAAAAACAATTAAAAATTAGTGTTCCTACTCATTACACGCATTCAAATCTCCAAACTTGAATATTTTATTTTTACTGGTAGTCTGATTAATTAAATGTCATGTTTCATATGTACCTAATGTCATTAATTAATCAGTATAGTTCCATATTTGAGTAAAATTTCATGTTCATGTTCATTTCAATGTTAGATTAAAAGACAAGTCACAAAAGAGGTTCTAACTTTGAAATGAAAGGAGATTGGTTATAAGTATACGAACAATTTAGGTATATCTTTAGGCAGTAAATACACCCTCGAAGTTTGTCGGTCGAATTCGTATACACCCTGTATAGTTTTTTTACATACAACTAACCGTTCAGTAAATAACACACTATTAAGTTTAGCTTAAACAAGGTTAACAATTTAATGTCAATATGATAGATGTCAAAAGTGTTACCAATACAAAACTTGGAAATTACTAGATTCTAACATTAGTTCTGCCATCTATGACCACTGGTTTGGATTCAAGTTGTAGTGACATCGCCATGGATATGCCATCTACGAGTGCTGGATCAAGTTCAGACGACATCCCCATGGACATGTGAGCTATAGATGTTGGTTCAATTTCCAGTGACATCGTAATAGGCATATATGATGAAGAGGTTTGTATTTTTGTGAATTATCTGTTACAATGTTATGTACCTATTTTAATTATGGATTGCAGCTATGGTGTCACTGTAGGAAACCAGACGACGGCGAACAAATGGTAAAATGTTATGACAGAAAATGTAGAATAAAATGGTACCATTCAGCATGCCTACAATTAAAAAAATTGATAAAGGAAAGTGGTTATGTGAACTCTGTAAATATACTGCTCCACAAATAAACTGGACCATTTGCATATATTGGTGCAATTTTTAAAAATATTTTCCAAAAGGGCAGTCATGAAATTTTTGGTAACCTTTCATGATTGTGTCACTATAAAAAGCATTTCTTTTCATAATTCTGTTTAAAGAAAACGAAGTCCATTGATAAAATATCATCATTTTAAAATTTTCAATTTTGTCCAAATATTGATAGCACATTGCATACAAACTATGCTGAATTGTTGCCAAAGATTTTTTAACGTTCTGGAGAGACTCAAAGAACTATTAATTAACCTTTTCTTGTGATTCCTCTTATTTTTGTGAAATATAGTTTTTTATAGTTTCATAATTTTTTTATTTTATTAATATGATTTTGTTAATTGTTCAGTTGATATTTGAGAATAGTGAAATTAAATATGCTTAATATGAGTATACTATAAAACAAAAGCTTTTATATACAGTGTGTCCCTGGATAGGTGAAACGACTCTTGTGAAAGGTAAAAAATTCTCGATTTAAATTTTCATTTTTTGGGGTTCAGCCCTGCTGGTTAAAGGCGAATTTCCAACATAATTTCAGTTTTGAAAAATCAAGTATGCCTTGGAAATTTTAAAAAACCTATTTTTCTGTGAGGTAATAGTAATTTACGTTATAAGTCCGGTAAACGCAAGTTTACAGTAGCGAGTCCAAACGTTTCGGGACGAGGCGACGTAGGAGCCGAGTCTGGAATGTTGAGACGAGCTACTGTAAAAGTTTACCGGACGTATGTCGTAATGCGTTTTATTTCATACTGCAATTATTAGATTTTTACTTAAAACTACAAAAAAAAATTTTTTCAATTGAAAATAATAAATAGTTTGATTATTGATTTATTTCATTTGAGTCCGGTAAAATGTTTTACCGGACCTGTTTATTTCATTTGAGTCCGGTAAAATGTTTTACCGGACCGGTTTATTTCATTTGAGTCCGGTAAAATGTTTTACCGGACCTGATACCGTAAAGCCTCATTTTCCGGACTAAAATCATTAACTTAAACATGGGTGCAGTATGAAATAAAGTACCTTTTATGTGGCAAATACGACAAAAAGTTGTTTAGAATCAACACACAGGCCTCTATACCAAATTTCAAAATCCTCAGCCAACTTTGATCTCACAATTTCGTTTTATGTTTAGAATTTTACTTTTAACAAGGTTTTTTATTTCATAATAAAAAAACTTTGTAAAAATAAAATTCATTGATTTGGGAAATAAACTTGAAAGAAAATGTGAGAAATCAAAGTTGGCCGCGAATTTTGAAATTTGGTAGAGGGGCCTAGATGTTGATTCTAAACAACTTTTCTTTATAACTTTTTGTCGGATTTGCCACATAAAGGGTACTTTACCTTACAGAAAAATAGATTTTTAAAAAATTTCCAAGGCATACTTAATTTTTCAAAACGGAAATGATGTTAGAAATTCGCCTTTAACGAAGCAGGGCTGAACCCCAAAATATGAAAATTTAAATCGAGAATTTTTTACCTTTCACAAGAGTTGTTTCACCTATCCGGGGACACACTGTATATATATATTGTGACGTAATGTAATAAATACATTTTTATGGGTGGTCCAGTACATTTGTGGAGCAGTATATAAATAGAATTATTTTGTTATTCTCTGTTGATAGAATTTGTAAATATGTTGATCCTTTATACTTTATCCATTGCAATTCTTTTTCATACTTAATTTAGACATTAGTTATTCTGTTATTTTGTACTGTTATGTAAATATTTTGATTGTTTATGTACCTTAAATTCATTAAAATTTTGTTATAAATTATGGAATAATAAGATTAATGATAGCAAGCTGCTTTCGCTATTGACTTTAAGAGTACACGCTAGGCTTGTTCGTTTCTCACCGTTATTCTTTGTACCTTCTTTTTATACCAGAATTCCGATTACTGATATATTAAAGCTTGTGAATCAAATTTACATACTGCTCAACATTGATTTGTCAGCTCCATACCGTATGTTTGCATCTGTTGTAAAAAAGTATTATTATAACTAAAATGAAACAAAATGAACTATTGATGTAACAAATTTTTAAGACTTAAATTTACCAATCAGTACGGGAAGTCATAGTAGCAAGTTACGGCATCGATCCATCTCCTGCAACCATGATTAAAGTTTATTTTAGTTAGGATGATTATTTTAATTTTAATTTACGAGGATAAATTGAAAAGTCCCCGGCCTAACTTAGATAGGATACAAATTTGCGTAATGTTTTTACGGCGTTATATTGTTTCAAGATTTATCAGTCTGGCTCTGGAATAGCAAAACTTTCTGGAAAATAATAATTGTTTGACAGACTGTCAAAGTTGCTAAGGTTTTGCATGCTGTAAGCATGGAGCAAGTTGAAATTCGTGCAGCTATTAAATATTTTTATATTAAGGGTTTAGCTCCAAAAGAAATAAAAGATGAACTAGACGGCACATTATGCGAATCTTCCCCTTCATACAGCACAGTTAAAACTTGGGTTGCGGACTTTAAACGTGGTCGCAGGAGTACAGAAAATGCACCGCGTTCAGGAAGATCAAAAACACCCACCACAACAGAAATTATCGAAAAAGTTCATAAAATTGTCTTGAATGACCGGCGATTGAAGTTGATGGAGATAGCAGATACTATGGGCATTTCAACAGAGCTGACATATTATATCCTAACTGAAGTTTTGGGGATGAGAAAGTTGTATGCGCGATGGGTGCCACGAAAAAAATCTTGAAAAACGACGCGGGTTAGTAAAGAAAAAAATTCTGTATCATCGGGATAATGAGCCCTGTCACAAGTCAGTTATTGCCATGGCAAAAATTAATGAATTGCTGTTTGAATTGGTACCCCATGTCCCCTACTCGCCGGACTTAGCTTCCTCAGATTTTAGTTTATTTCCAAACTTGAAAAATGTCATGCTGGAAAGAAGTACGAGTCCGATGAAGATATGATTGCTGCCACAAATGTTTATTTTGACCAATTGGATGAAAGGGCTTATAGGGATGAAATAAGAGCACTTGAATATAGGTGGACCAAGTGCATTGAACTTGACGGGGATTACGTTGAAAAATAAAATTACTGTTTACATGATTTTCGTTTATTTTCTTGTCTAGGCCGGAGACTTTTCAATTTACCCTCGTACATGCTATAACGCTCATACCTGCATATAGCAGAATATATCTACACTGCATCTCTTGTAATAAGGGTAACACCTGTTAGAGATGCCACAATAAATAAATATTAAATAGCTTCAAAATATCCGTTATGCTTTATGCATTAATAGTTATTTAACCAACAAGTGTGTTAATGAAGGCGATTAATAATCGAAACTGTTTAAAGCACGAACGAGCGATAGCGAGTGAGTGCCTTTAATAGTTGAGATTATTAATCGCCCATTAACAAACGAGTTGATTACAAAATTTTTTTGTTGACCACAAAATCTTTTTTTGTGACGAAAAATTTGATTAATAGAACTAACCTCCATGCAAAATATCATCAAAACGTCAAAATCACAAAAACAGTTAATTAATGAAGAAGAGTGGATTAATCAAAAACAGTGTATTAATGGCGTCTATTAATCCATACTTTTTTAGGAAAAATAATTCATTAATATTGAAATTAAAAGCGGCCAACGAAAAAATTATTTTTCATACTTAATTTAGACATTAATTATTCTTTTATGTTGTGTAGACAGCATGTGTAATTTTATTGATTGTTAATGTAGCTTATATAGTTTCGAAATATCTTTATGTTTCTTATCGTATAGGTACTATTTAATCATTTTTGCTATGTGATATTGTAATTTTGCTTTTTATTAATTATTGGCTACATGCAGAAAAAGATAATCAAATAATTTTACATTATATAATAAATGGTGGTGGATAGTATTAACGTTAGATCCTTAATTAACTAATTTTAATAATTTTGTAGATATTATTATTATTATTAAAGTAAAAATAATTAGATTAACTTTGTTAATACAATTTATTTCATAATTATACAATTATAGGAGAGCATAAATTTACGAGTGCAGAAGAAACTGTTAATATCTGATCTACCACAGCAACATCGTCAGTTTTCTTTTTTGCCAGGAACATGGGCATCGTTTCATGAAGAACTGTATTTTTTTGACGAAGGACACCAATAACGCGTTGGGACGTGTATTCTGAAAAAAAGATATAATTAAGATAATTATTGTAACAATATACTTGCACTACCTCACGCTTGCTATATTCCTGGTTGATGCTATATCCCTTGGATCGAGTTGCCGTTTCCCTTTTAGAAAAGCAGAAGCGTAATCACTGTGGCCATATGTAGTCCTACGGAGTCTTTTATTAAAACGCCACGATCTGCCAATACAAAATCTTCTGGCAAGAGATTGTTTAAAATCCCACAATCCTCTGTTAGACCTTTATCGCTTATTCTGCCACCATATCCATGTGATACAAATGATATTGATCCAGGAGGAGTGATGCCTATTAGTACCTTTACCGTATTATGTTGTTTGTACGTAGATCATGTAGTACATTGTACTTCAAGGCTACTTGATTTTTCCACTCTCATCTCAAAACAATCGATTATTACTGAAATCTTGTTGCCAAATGCTACCTTGAAGCATTCTGGCATTGATTTAATCACCTGATCTCGTTCAGGCCAAATAATAAAATGTTTCATCCGATGATACATAATATTCAATGTGGTATAAAATACTCTGGAAATTGTTTGTATGCTGACGTTAAACATGTATGCCAATAAACTAAAATCTAAATGTAATCTAAGTTTTATCACCGTTATCAAAAACATGGCTCTAAGCATGTTTTACGTACTGAATTAGGAATAAATATATATAATTAAATGTGAACTGTATATATTGTATGTATTTGGTATAGCATTTGCCATAGTAGACGTGTGTAAAAGATTTTTTTTTTGTAATGTCACAAACAAAGTATATCTATCTAACGCCCAAAACTTTAAATGCGGCATGTGCCGTGGGCTACAACGTCATTCTTCCATGCTCACGTAAAACTTTTACATTCACTGGAAAACTCTCACTTTTCTTAACTTGTATAACAATTCTTTCCATAATTTTTTTTTACTGCGTTCCAACAACGTCGTATTAATTAGGACGCCTTCCAGAGGCGAGCGTTTCCTTTCCAGAGACTTTCCATTTGAAAAAATATTTTTTGGAACTTTTCCTTACTGCCAATCTCTAGCGTGCTTTTAAAACTTTCTTTAGTACAACAAAAGTTATTAAATTCGTCGTACATTTTAAATGCGGCATATGCTGCGGGTTTCAGCTAGTTTCTATTATAACCTATAAACTGATTGGGTACGCCACTGACAAAAACGAGTTTGGTTTGACATAAATAACGGCGAGTTTCCCTACCTGTGTTAGCGTAGCTAACGTGATTTAGTGACCTTAATAAGAAACACGTCCTACAGCCACCTACTGTGAGAATTTAAAATCATTTAGTGTGTTTTTTAGCTCACTTGTCAAAAGCTGACGTTTAAAAGGTTAGGTGCACCGTGAAATCTCAGTTTATTGTTTTTGTTGAAATTTAACACAATGTCTAATAAATCAATACATAAAGTAAGTTTATTTGTGGAAGTTTTAATAAATACAGAGAAAGCTAACAAGCAAAACTAGTACGGTAATGTTATGTACGTTTCAATATTAATTGATAGATGTCTCTAGGAGGTGTTCCCTATTAGAGTCCCTGTATTTAGGTTACTAAGAGTTGGGCAAACAGCGGGATACATTTTGATTGGTTTGGATCACTTTTTACAAGGCATGTGTGATTAAAGTGCTTTTTTACATATTTTATAACATATTACGACCGAAAGTATCGCATATGCAACTCTACATTTTAACTAAATTGGTCGTATATTCCTAATAGTCGGTTCTAGAGATTCTAAGATTGATCAATACTCTGAAAACTCTCCCATCAAAAGCAAGTTAGCAAGATTGGTTCCTATAACCTCATTGTTCGACATATGTCAAATATCTAATTTGGATCAAAATTGTATGTCAAATGAGGCTGTTTGCCCAATTCTTAGTAAACGGTATACAGGATCTCTATTCCCTATTACAGTGCCTTGATAGAGACAGTGGCGACAATAGGCACAGTTTGCCACAAAATGGCGGCCAATGGCCTACTAACTTTAATAAATTGAACGTTTTTGAATGGTCATGGTTACACAACGTATAAATAATATGTTGGTGTCACTGTAACTCTATTTCAAATTCGAGGTTATCAGGTTAGGTTTTGCGTCAGTTTTGACACAAACTTACGCAAAATCTAATCTGCTAACCTCGAATTTGACACAAACTGGCGCAAAACCAAACCTGCTAACCCCGATTTGGTATAAACAACAAAAACATCAACAAGTGTTGCCTCTTAATGGCGGCCGATTCGAGGGACCAATAAAAAGAATACACTCTATTGTCGCCACTGTCTCATATAGTCACTGTATTCCCTATGTGCAGGCCATAGTATTTAATTTAGTTGGCTGTGCCTAAATTTAGTTCAAGTTTCAAGTTGGCTTTGGTTTTCTTTTTACATTTTCGCCATATAGCGAAATATTTGTGAATGAGGACAAAATTTAGCTTGCCTAGAAATTCGAGTCGATTCACTTATATCTTACACCGTGATTTAAGGTGAAAGATTGTTTTAGTGAGGTTTAGTAGTTGAATAATTTGAATTTAAAGTTTGACAGATTTATCTTATCAAATTAATCCACATTTACCTAATAACAATAAAAAAGGAGTATAGATTCTTTACCAGCTCCAGCGTAATTAATATTCACACAGCAAAAGAAAAATTACGTTAAATTTTTCTCTTTAGAAACAGTCAACAGTTTTAGTCATATTGACATATTCTGCAATTCACTTGCCACAGTAAAGCGAAAGATTAGTGATGTGTTGGGACAGCTTTAAAGTGTTTGTATCGAGAGATCCAAAAGAAACTGTTCCTCAGCGGGCTGTGAAATTCAAACGTTTGAATGATATGTTGGTGGCACTGTAAGTCCATGTGAAATTCTAGGTTAACAGGTTAGATTTTGGGTCAGTCTTTGTCAAAACTGACACAAAACCTAACCTGCTAACCTAGAATTTGACATAGACTTACAGTGCTACCAACATATCATTCAAACGTTTGAATTTCACAGCCCGCTGAGGAACAGTTTTTTTTGGATCTCTCGATATATTATGTATATTTGTTTGTATCTGTGTATACATGTACTTGTGTACACTATAATTTATTTTTTTATTTTGTTTTTTTGTTCATAAATCATAAATGGATCAAATACCTTGCTAGACACATTTACCTTTTTCTGTTTAGTTATACTGTCGCCGGTCAATTGTTCATTTTTATCAATGGTTTATTTTTGTTTAATTTTTATTGAGAATATCTCGCTTTTGTTGGTACATTATTATTATTATATTTACTATACAGTTGTTTGTAACCGATTATTGGCAATTGCTGTAGGTTGCATAAATAAATAAATATCAGCTTTTTTAATTATTTAATAGTACATAATACTAATACATTCAGCAAATTATTAGTTAAATTAGATATAGTGAATATTTATATTAATATAGAAAATTATAAATTTAATCTGACCCATCCGAACTTGGCGGAGTAATTTCTGCTTCTTCACTTCCATCACTGCAACAATAAAACAACTATCAGAAAAACAATTTAATTGTTGTGAGTTGTCTCACCTCTCATAATTTTCTATTTCTCCTATTGCAATCTCCCTTTTTAGCACTATCCGCAAAATCGAAAGATATGAAGGAACCAAACCCGATGATCGGTATTTTTAATTTTATGATTACGTGGTTGTTGACGTTCGTTTCTATTTTGAACATCCTACTTTTTGATACTATTGTGGGTCCTTCATCTATATGAATACTCGTAATCTGGAGGTCCAATTTTGACACACTCTTTGCAGTAAACCAGGCTGTATTTCGGCAATAATGCGTCGAATGTTGGCTTCCAAGTGCTCAATTGTTTCCGGTTTATCGGTGTAAACATGCAACTTTACATATCCCCAAAGAAAATAATCTAATGGCGTCTAATCGCACGAACGTGGTGGCCAGTTAGCAGATCCATTTCGTAAAATTAATCGTTGGTCAAATGTTTTTTTTAGAAGCGGAGAACTTTAAATTGGCAACACTCTTTTCTGTTACAGCCGATTTGACAGTTCTCGGTTGTTTTGAGGTTAGTTTGGTTTGGCAATTCATCATGAATAGGCTCACGCCGGAGCAACGTTTGCAAATTGTTCAAATTTATTTTCCAGATTACGTCATGTACGCGCCAGCCGCGGCGATCACATGCCCTAAATCATATTCAAACAGTACTGCCAAAAATTATCTTTCAAATAAAGCCAACTGCATGGATATTAAAAACATTTTTCTGTGTTTTATTTCAATTTAAATATCGGCCTCTAAAAACACCCATTATATCGAAAGACACTATTAACATCAGATGGAACGCCAGGAAATAGTTCATTAACAATTGCGTGCCGTTTACCTTTCAAAGTGCACTCGTCCAATTCGATATAATAATAATTATCGTAAAATATAAAAGTGCGTCCGGTATAGGTATAGGACTCCCAAATCACGAATATTTCCGGATCGTATCACTATCAAACTAGGAAAGTCTATCAAATAAAATTTATTTTCATCTACAATCATAATGTCTCCAGATGGTCTCTGATAAATGTGTGAAATTTGTTTTATGGAAGGTAAATATTCAGAAATTAATTTTGGATCTCTATATCTCTTATCGTTTATATTCATCATGCAAACCCATTTCTTGTAAAATATATAAAAATGATGATTAGAAGTTATTAATAATTGAATATTTTATAGAACACAAATCAATTGTTAAAGAAGCTGGTTTATCTGGTTTTTTAGTTGTCATAGTTGGTAACTTGGTGGATGAATCTGGAATTCCGTATTAATATTGAACTGCCTGTATATCATCTTCTGTAAGATCTAGGAAAGTTTACCGAAAACACTTTACCGACGGAAAGTTGCCCGAAAGGAAAGTTGACCGAAAGGAAAGTTTACCGAAAGGAAAGTTTGATTTGAGCGAAATTATAAAATCCTATATATTGAGACGATATTAAGACTGGTGTTATCTGTTCTATAATTTTGAATTTAAAAGAAGGGATGTTGTGTTGATTATTTTGTAATTGTTACTTTTCTCAAGTATGGCATGATTGATCAGACTCTAAAGCACAGCGGAGAGTGAAGTGTTTAGTCATAAAGGATCATAATTTGCATTGTTAAATGTAGTTGATTGTGTACTGAACATATGTAACGTGGGCAGCAAGCATGGGATAACATATACTTCATAATGAGACTATCTAGTCAATAAGAAAATCAAGATTTTATAAAGAGTAGTAGTGAAATTAAGCAGGCAGGAAAATGTTTGGATTGGTTATGAAAAAATGATTTAACGTTCTTAACAAGAATAATCACATTTGATTTGAACAACATTTTTTGGCATTGACATCTTCTTTTTAAGGTGCCGTCTTCGGTCGAAGGTTGGCGACCATCATGATAATTTGGATCTTATTTGCGGCTGCTCTAAATAGTTGATTTGAGGTGCAGTCGAACCAGTCTCTTAAATTGCGCAACCACGAAATTCTTCGTCTTCCTACGTTACGCTTCCCTTCAATCTTGCCTTGGATAACAATTTGCAGAATTTCATATCTCGATCCTCTCATCACATGACCGAGATATTCCAGTTTTCGGCATTTTATCATGTTGACCAGTTCTCTTTCGGTCGACATTCTGCTTATTACTTCCTCATCTGTGATCTTGTCCGTCCAAGGAATTCTAAGGATTCTTCTAAATATCCACATCTCAAACGCTTTGAGTCCGTTTATGAAGTAGGTTTTAAGTGTTGCAGCTTCTATTCCGTACAGCAGGATAGGTTGTATGTAGCATCTTATCATTCTAATTTTAAGCTTGTTGTTCAGTAGTCTACAACAGAAAAAGTTTTTCATCTTATAGAATGTGTTTCTTGCTATTTCAATTCTTGCTTTTATTTCGTCTGTGTTGTCACTCTGCGTGTTTATCCAGGTTCCCAAATATTTATATTTTTCCACTCTCTCTATAATTGTATTATTAATCAGGAGCATTTCTCTGTTATTCTTTTTTTAGTGAATATCATGAATTTTGTTTTTGTTTAGATTCATGTTTAATTCGTATTGTTGGCTCGTTTCTCCAACTCGTTTTGTTATTCTTTTTAGATCGTGGAGGTTGTCGGCTAAAAGCACCGTTTCGTCGGCATAGCGGATGTTATTTATTTGTCTGCCGTTGATTACAATGCCAGCGCTTTCATTACCAAGTGCTTCTTGGATGATCGTTTCCGAGTACAAATTAAAGAACAAAGGAGACAGCACGCATCCTTGTCTCACCCTTCTTTTTATAACGATTTGTTGGGAACTCTGGTCATCTAGGTGTATAATGGCGTTTTGATTGAGATATAGCTTCTCTATGATACGCATATCTCGATAGTCTATTTGGTTCTTTCTCAATAGTTTCAATAGGTGAACGTGCTGAACCTTGTCGAACGCCTTTTCATAGTCAATGAAGCACGCATATACCTCTTTATTGACATCCAAACATCGTTGGGTTAGAACAAAGGCCAAAGAGCGCTTCTCGACAACCTAATCCATTTCGGAACCCGAATTGGGTGTCGCTTATTTCTTCTTCCAGTTTGCTGTGGATTCGTTTATGGATTATTTTGAGGAGCGTTTTGAGTGCATGACTCATCAAACTTATGGTGCGGTGTTCTTCGTATCTTTTTGCATTTGATTTTTTGGGAATCATTATAAAAGATAAGCTCAGCCATTCAGCTGGTATTTCCCCTGTGACATATATTGAATTTAGAAATTCTGTAAAAATTTCAGTTTGTTTGTCTTCCAAAAGTTTGATTATGTTAACTGGTATTTCGTCCGGCCCTGTTGCTTTTCCGTTCTTCATCTTTCTGAGAGCGTATATTACCCCATCTTTGGTTATTGGTGGGCCTGTCTCTTCTGTTTCGCTGTTCATCCAATAGCTTGGTGGGCGCTCGTCTTTAAATAATGTCTCTATATACTTTGACCAAGTGTTCAGTTTGTTTATGGTATCAAGGATTAATTCTTCATTTTCATTCATTAGTACATTATTTTGGCGTTTTCTGGACAGACCCACCATTTTTTAATTCTTTTATGGGTGTTGAATGAATCATATTTTTTGTCGAGTTGTTCAATTTCCTGGCATTGCTCTTCTAGCCATTTTTCTTTTGCTTCTTTAATTTTCTTCATTATTACTTTCTGCATTTCTTTGTATTTATTCTGATCCTTCGACTTAAAGTTCCTTCGTTCATTCCATTAGCATAAATATCTCTGTGGTCATCCAATTCTTTTTCCCAGTCATATATTGTCCTGTTAGGTGTTTTTCACTGGCTTTCTGTGCAATATTGTTGACTATTCAATTCACCTGTCATCTGTCAAAAAGTGACCAATAACAATCCAGAATCCTGACGTTTCTTGACCAATCAAAAAAATATCAGCGGATATATCTTCCTAGAAGGTATTCAAGTGACTATTTTTAACAAATGCGATTTTTATTAGAAAAAATCAATATTAGTGTCCTGTTACTATAGAAATTGCGTAGTTTGTTGCTAGATTTACTGAAAACTAATTTGAAAAAGTAGTTTGGTTCATTAAATAGTCCCTCGAATACCATTCTTAGTCAAAGTTAAGTAGATTATTTTTGCGGTGGTATCACTACTCATGTCCATTGCGCTTGGGATTAGGACTCGTGCTATCGCACTCGTCCTGATCGTACCAAAGCGCAATGGACATTCGTGACACCACCACAAAAATAGTCGACATAACTTTGACTACTCATGGTATTATAAGTGATAATTTCCCACTTTTCGTTTATATTTTCCTTTTCTTTGATTTCCTTTGAGGCTTCTTTTAGTTTGGTATTTAATTCCTTTGCCATTTCTTCTCTGGTGTCTTCATCTTTGAGTTTTGAGAGGTCTGGTTTGTTTGTACGTTGTTTTCGCTTTTGTTTCTTTAATTTCAGGCAGAACCTAGCCACAACAGGATTATGGTCGGACCCCACATCAGCAGTGGGATAAGTTTTTGCCGATATTATGCTGTTTCTGTATCGTTTGTGTATCATTATATAATCTATTTGGTTCCTTACTATGTTGTCTTTGTTATCCTGTGGTGATTTCCAAGTATAGATTCTTCTGGCAGGTAGGTTAAAAATGTGTTTGTTATTACTAGTTCATGTTCTTGTATAAACTGTAGTAGTCTTTCTCCTCTTTCATTCCTAGTTCCCAGTCCGTATTCCCCAACCAGGTCTTCATATTTGCCTTTTCCAATTTTTGCGTTTAGCCCATTATTGCCCGAATTATTTTTTTCTAAATAAAGCACATATTTTCGTGTCTAAATGACTTATGTTGTGTCAGTAAAGCCATATTTAGGATTTTAAATGATTTTGTTTTATTAATTTTTACATTTTAGACGTTGTTCCATTTTTGGAACACCGGGCCCACTAAATACAAGAAAAAAATTAAAAAATTTAATGGAAAAGCATATAATTCGCATAATGTTATTGACATTACAAAGTACTAAATAATAACAATTATTCCTATTTAACATGAAAAGCTTTAAAACAAAAATCGTGCAAGTTGACATTACATTTTTCACATTTCCTTGTTGCGTTCTTCTTGCAAAGCGCGCATCTGTTTTGCTTTTCTGCGACTACAATCCAGTGATCATAGCGGTCATAACGAATATTGTCTAAAACTCGACTACATATTTCCTTTGACGATTTTGGTCGTCCTCCAATAACAGGAGTAGCATATTTTTTCAAGTAAACCTGAACGATGTACCGACGGAAAGCTAGGTAGTCCATCCCTCTGATTTCAGCATATCGTCGATAGACTTGCCAGGCATTGTGAACACTCGTGTCTATGAGAAATGCAAAATTTGCCCACCACCATTTTTTTTGACCTAATTGAAATTCTATACCGGTCGATAATCTCGTCCATGCGGTCTACACCACCCATGTACTTATTATATTTGGAAATTACCAATGGCTGCGGTACCGGCATTTTTTTCTTTTCCTTGCGTATCCACCTGCTCACTTTTTGGATAGGTGTGATGGTATCGCATGAACTTACTATTACAACGGCTCTATTATCGTTCCAAGTTGTTATAGTTACCTTTGTTGCAGTATCGGTGCAAAAATCGTAAGTTCCCCTTTCTTTTTTTCCAGAACTTTCGCTGGAGTAATTGGACATTTTTCAATCCGATTAGCCAGTATCGTTCCCGTATATCCATATCCAATTTCTTGGAGACCATTGACCAATTTCAAAGATGAAAAGTAGCGGTCGGCGTAAATTTTAAAATAAACGTTTTTTGGTAGCTTTGAAGCCAAAAACATGACAGTAGATCCTCCAACACCAAGGTCCATGTTTTTACGTCCATCTTGTTTTCCTTGGTATGGCTCAAATTGCATGAGGTAGCCTAGGGGCTCACACAAACACCACATTTTATAGCCATACCTTATTGGCTTGCCCCTAATAAACTGCTTAGCAGAATGTCTCCCAAAGTATGGCACCATGCTTTCATCTATACTGAGGTGTTGTTGAAAAGAGGCATATTCTAGATAACGGCCGTTTAGTAAATCGAATAGGGTTCGAAGCTTCGCAAACTTATCATTTTTTGGTAAATTCGCATTGTCGGCACAATGAGCATATCTTTTTATAAGCTCAAACCGGTTTCGACGCATAGCATTTGCTACAAAAGGATTATATGATTCGGTGTCACATTCCCATAACATTCGCCATCTTGGAACGTCGATGTGTCCCGATAATACAAGAATTGCAAGAAAGCATTTTAACTCTTCAACCGAAAGGTCAAACGAAAAGTCACCCATACACCTTGCATAAATTATAAACATTCTCGTAAGAAATGTGCAGACTTCATCATCGAAAAAAAATTCAAAGTATTCAACGGGATCTGAGCACAAAATATTTTTGCCTAAATTCGGAAAGTCAATGTTTGGAGGAATAATCTCAACTGATTTAGCCCAAATACGTTTTTTCCTAACCTGCAATTTTTTTTGTAATTCCGACATTATATTATATATAATTATATATACGGTATATTATCCTCTTCGGATTCATCGTCACTCAAACGCTCCTTTCCATTAGAGCCATGCAATGTAGCCGTGGCTTGAGCGCGTAGTTGGGGTCCACTGAGGTGATCAATGTTTACTTCTGCATCTTCGTCCCTGCTATCTTCACCATTTATGTTTTCATCATCACTGGGAGAGGTAATAAAATATCAGCCCTTTCAAAATCCTCCCAAAAAGCCTCATCTTCCACCATTTCAATCAGCTGCTGAGTTGTTAAAGAACTAAAACAAAAGTTCTAATAAGTACCCGTAACAGGCGCGGTATTCCAATTTTGGAACATCTATGTTTACTCTCGTATAAAACTAAAATCTACCAAAGTTCATTGAAGTTAAGCATTTTACTATTTCAATAGGTTTATATATTTGCAATATTTTATATTTAACTCGATAAAAACTGATATTTCAAAATAAAGTTACCTTTTTGACGCCATATTGACAACCTGAAAACACATTGTTCACGGATTCACTGTACACAGTTAAACGACTTATAAGCAACTGCCGCTGTAATTATCACTCGCTAGGACATAATACTATCCGCCCCGAAAACATTTTTGACGATCTTTCACATTGTTGCCAAAATAGACAGCAAATTGCTGAGTGTTCCGATTTTGGAACACTGGGCAAAAATGGGTTAGATCTCCCATCACAATCGTGGTTTCATGTTTCTTTCAACATGTTTTCTACTTCATTATAAAATTGCTCAATTTCTTCATCCTCTTTTTCTGCGGTTGGGGCATACACTTGTATTATATTTATGTGTCCGATTTGTGCTTTTAGTTGTACTAGCATTATACGATTGGAGTATGGTGTAAAGTTGGTAACACAGTGGTTCAGTGTTTTATCGATGACAATAGCCACCCCGTGCCTGTGATTCGGGTCTTTTCCTCTGAACCCGAGTAGTACATTAGTCCGTTTTTTGTATGACATTTGCCGTTCCCTTGACATCGTAATTCGCTGATTTCTAGGATGTTTATCTTTAACCTGCTCATTTCTGCGTCTAGGTTATGCAATTTGCCCGGTTGGAATAGGCTTTTCACGTTCCATGTCGCTATCTTGTAAGTATTGGTCAGCTTTATTCTTTTTTCATATGATTTGGTTTTCATTTCTTTCCGAATATTGGGTAACGATGTCTCGATTCTATTATCTTGTTGACAGGGAATTCGCTGGTTGACGACCGAGTAGGCCCTGTTTCCTCCTCTGCCGGATCTTGGCTTCCGTCGACCATGATCAGTAATTGTACCTTGTTTGATTTCCATTATCATGATGATTATACTAGGGTTGTCCATGTCGACCTTTAATACAGTGGTTACCCGGTGCCTTCTGTATTCCCATGCCGTTGACTGCATATGGTTCATCCGCCTTTAGGGGCAATTTCTCACCCCAAGGACAAGAGAGTGCCCTATCCTCAGTTTATTCTTCCACCCTCTATGAAGAGGCTGTTGATATTACTGAGAGGGGATCACTTATCCCGGTGATCACTCGGTCACTGCTTGGTCGGGGACTCCTTATTCGTCAGAGAACTGGTTGTTCTAGTTTATATCGCAGCTAACCTTTATATCTAAAGGCCTTCCACTATCCGCCACCTGTGACCCCACTAGTAGCCTGCAGCTCAGCCCAGCCCCAGCATTGACATACATCGAATTAATTTGAATCAAAAAGAGGTTGGATAATTGATGTCTGCTTTCGACCGAGGAAAATAAAGTAAGTAAGTAATCTCATTACAAAATACGACAGAGCTAATGTGAAGCGAAGTGTGAAGGAAAATTGAGAAAAATAACTTTGCAGTTCACAAAAAGTGAAAATTCATTTTGAACACCCTGTACATGGTAGATCTAATATTTTCAAAACACTACTTAACAAAAAATAAAGTTATTTCTTTTATATTGTTATTAAATCTAATACTTTTGTAATACTAGCGAATACTAGCTATTTAAATTAAATTAAGATAGCTGTGTTAATTACCCTCTAGGTGGAATACAAATTTAGAATAAATGAAAAATTTAAAAATAACACAAAGGAATAGTTTGTAACGAGGAATTGTTAATTGTCCCCGGAGACGTAGGTTTAAGTTATGGACATCAGTGCGAAAGGTTATCTTATTTTAGAGATATGGCGGAGTTTTGGTGGTGATTATCCGGTGAAAAAAGCTTACAGAATGTAAATATCGTCTATCCGACATGCGCAGCGAACGAGCCAAAGCAAGCGTATGGGAGATTCATTCTCTCCTGATTCCAAATACAAAGCGCAGGCAATAGTTCTGCATTCGTTGAATACGCGCAGAGGCTACTATCTAAACATGGATGGTAAAGCACATCACAAAAATTAAAGTTAGATAATATTAACGAGTCGCATAATGAAATTTTGAGTTTTTGATCTAAAATGTGTCTATTGCCGTAAAGTAGTTTTAAAGTTGAGTAAGATTTTTGAAGTAACTTTGTTATATGTGATTTGAAACTCATTCGTTTATCCAAAATAACTCCAAAGATTTCTAGCCTCATCAGATACCACCAAAAGTTGGTTTTCGAGTAAAATCCTAACCTAGCACCCCGACTCCCAAAGACCATGACCGACGATTTATTTGGATTTAAACGAAGGCTATGTTTTGAAGACAAATTTAGTAGTTTATTTAAGTCAAGATTTAACTTTGTCACAGCTTCTGTAACATTTGTAGCAGGAAATGAATAACAAATTTGGGCATAGAAGTGCACTTTAGAATATTGAATACATGAAGATAAATTAGAAGTATAAATGGTATATAAAATTGGACCCAAGATAGAACCTTGGGGCACTCCCGATTGAACATTAATAGAAGAAGAAAAGGTAGACTTACATTTCACAACTTGTGAATTAGTAATATAATTCGAAAAGAGTTGTATGGAGGTATCATTTAGACCAATAAAATGCAAAATAGATAATATTAAATTATGGTTAATAGTGTCGAAAGCCTTCGAATAATCCAAGAGAACCAAAGCGGTTAAGTTACCATCATTCGTTGTTCTGAAAATATCATCGGTCACGTCCAAAAGGGCCGAGGCGCAGCCAAATCCACTTCGAAAGCCTGATTCTGTGTCAGGAAAAATCTCGTTAATACTAAGTTGTTCACGAAGTTGAATAGCCAAAATTTTTCCTAAAATTTTAGAAAATACTGTAAGAATGCTAATAGGTCTCAAATCGGCGAGCACCCTGGGATTACTATTCTTTGGGATTGGAGTTATAACCGCCCCTCTCCAACGTGACGGGAACACACCATGCTCAATACAATCATTAAAAATATGACAAAGATACGGGAGAATAAATGGACAACAAAGACAAATCATTGTACAACTAATACCATCAACACCAGCAGACTTAGATGTGAGACCACGAGTAATTTCAAGGATTTCAGTTTCTGAAGTTTTACTGAACGTAAGTTTATGAAACACAGATGGCTTTAAATTTGAATTATAATAATTTAACAGTTCAGCGTCGGTACCCGAAGTAGTTTGTGTTGAAGAAAAGAATGCGTTTATGCAAGGCGGTCTATATTGTTCCAGGCCATGACACTGGCTCTGTTGCCAGATTGTGTGCTAGGCCATTCCAAGACACACTAAGTTTTGTTTGTTTGAAATATAAAAACTATTTTGACAAGGCAGTTCATGAAAGCTCCAAAAATGCCTTTGACGTGTTACTACATATCAAGCTGCAAGTCAACTTACGCTTCATCAGTTGCTCCATATGTTAGCGTGTTCAAGTTTCCATCTAATGGAACGGTGGCACAAAATGGAAAGACATTTTGCATTTAGAGAACTGGCGGATTGGAAAGGCTAGTGTTGTGTGTGAAAATCACTTTAAAAGAGCAGATATAAAGCGTAATAATATGAAGAGACTTGTTCTGACTGCAATATCACTAGCTTCCAGGCAAGTTATTTTGAAAAAAAATCTGTTTTAGCTGAAGTCAAAATTAGTAACGGTTTACTTCCAATGGAAAATTAGGTACCTACCCATTAGAAATTGTTTTTAAATTGAATATTACGGGGAAGTGACGCACTGCGATGTAAATAGCAGTGATTTTATAGATTTTTTTTCAACTGGCATGCATCACAATGGCAGGGATAGTGCACTGACAGATTGTTCATTTAGTGTCCTAAACTAGTAATTTTTTGTTAAAGGTTGGCAAACCACGTTGCCAGATTGTAGTACGCCATTCCAAAGGTCACTTTATAGGCCCAATGTCATGGCCTGGAACAATACAGACTGCCTTGGTTTATGGCATTACAATCACCCAATTTAGGTGGTAAGTCCACACAAGATTTTTTAGAATTTAAAACATTCATTGCCCTTAACGATGACCATAGTTGCCTAGGATTTTTGTTTTGAAGTTGGTATGAAATAAAAGCCTTTTTCTCCTTCCTTATTGCAAAGGTTGTGTAGTTTTGTAATTGTTTATATGAATTCCAATGTGCGTTTGAATTTAGCATGCGCCTTGTCGCGCAATGATATAAGAAGTTTAATATTTTCCGTGATCCATGGTTTATTTAAAGAACTATATAAGTAAATGATGAAAGGTGCGTGTATGTCAAAGATCTTAAGCAAATTTGTTTCAATAAAAGCAACTTTATCATCTATATTAGGCATACCGAAATTATAAAACCAAGGAACAGACATTAGATCAGAATTAAACTGATCCAAATCGAAAAATGTATAAGATCTGAAACAAAAAGACCTGGGAGTTTCAGGTGGAGAGACGACTGGATAACCACAATATGTCAGACTATGATCTGCAATGTCATGAACATGCATAACCCCAGACTGGACTAAAACCGTATCGTTAAAAGTTATAATATAATCTAGTAAAGAGATTGAATGTTCGGTGATTCTGGTAGGTTCTGTTATTATTTGGTGTAAATTGAATGACTAGAGTTGAAGTGAAATGTGAAAATTGAGAAGAATGAGTATCTAAAGCGTTAAAATCTCCCAAGCAGCAGAACTCTTCTGCCATAGGCGTTGTATTCGATAAAATGTCTTCAAAACTGTTTAAAAAGGACTGGAAAATTTGTTTTTTGGTTTCTATAAATTACACCAATTGTTAATTTAAAAGTATTAGTTTTTAAAACGACCCAGATCTGCTCCATGAGAACCCCAATATCTTCAAAAATTATGTCATAGGCATACTTTGTTTTTAAATAAAATGCAACACCGCCGCACACGCCTTCTCTTGGTAAGTGATAAAAATTATAACCATCAATCGCTAACCGTTGAACATCAGAATGACTACTTAACCACGTCTCCGGGATGCCCAAAACATCAAAATCATTAACCAGTAATACATTTTTTACACTATTAAAATGGGCAGTGAGGGAACGAACGTTTGTATGTCCTATTTTCATTTTAAATAAAGCTTGAAAATATAAGCCAAGTATAAATATAAATATTGAGCAAAACTACATTATATTCCAAACACTGAATATCATTGAAAGTAAAATTATATTTATACAGATTGGAAGTCATGGCGCGTATATTATTGCCATATCTTGATATTCGTTTATATACACCAGGCAACTCATTTCTTTAATTATAATGGATGCGTTTGGATTTTCTCTTCCTTCTTCATATACGCCACTGCGGATCAGTTTTATTTATTAATTATGTTAGCTCCCTGTATTCCGGTTCAGTACTAACGTTCACTTTGATCTGTTTATTGTTCATCATACTGGTATTACAGTTGAATTTATTAAATTGCAATTTAGCTTGGATCTCATTATAGTTTTGTACATTGTTTATCATAATTGGTTTGCGGCTTTACCGGTTTTGCAGTTTTACCAAAGAGTACTACATTTATAAAGAGAAGCAGCGCAATGCTAACATTAGTATCAACGTAATTTGGGTTGCATTTGTTTGGAAAATTGCACATTTTAGTCGAAAACGCCCCAGGCAGTCGATTATACAAAGGAATTTTACCTGCACACCTCAAATTCCACAAGTAAACAGGTCGCTATCGTCTTAAGATTTTACAGTGTTGCAGCAAGTCCAAAGTTCACCCTTGTAAACCAAATTGTTTAGCTTTGTACCTACTTCAAGTTGATTCAATCAAAACCTTTTAAATTTGCTTTCTAAATGCAAACGGATACATTAAAAAATAAACTAGTTTCTTTACTTTACAAATACAATTTATTTTTTTACATTTATGAAGATAAACAATAATCAAAGAAAAATATTCATTAATTAGTAATAAAGAATGTTTTATAGTGGGTGTAGAATTGAAAAAATGAATCTAGAAAAAAAGCCGCCTAAAAGAAGCGTCGAAAAAAAGCCTAAAAGAAAGGCAAAAATCAGATTGAAAAAGCCCAGGGAAAAAATCCGATAGGATAAATATTTAAACTAAATAAATACTTCAAACAAAGAAAACAATCATTTGATCCACTACTAAGAGAGCATAGAATTACTAAAAAGTTTTATTTATTTTAAATCTCAAATTAACTACAACTACAATAATGTCGATAAACTTTATTTTATGTCAGAAGACCAACTGTTGAAATACCTACACGAAAGTTGTATTGATTCAATCTTTTTGGAGGAAGTATTAAAAATTCTGATGAAGCTAGCAATCATTTTTGGAATCGACTTTTTTGCACCGGCTTTCTTTCCGACGGCTTTTTCCGCGGCTTTTTTTACTGCAGCTTTTTTAACGGCTTTTTATTCCGCCTACCGAAAAAATTGCGCTATGAAATCTAGTGTTAATTATTTTACATTTATGCTAAGCATTCTGTATTTACCAGTTCATGTTTTCATTAAAAGAATAAATAATAATAAATTAAAATTGGATTTCCTATGGCAACTTTTTCAATTCTACACGCGGTACTATTATAATAAATTTAACAAATTTAAACATTATTTAAATGTCTCGTTTTTCTATTGAGAGTATTTATTTGTTTTGTCGCCCTTAAATCTTGTGACATCCATTTAAGGCATTTATACAATTTACACTTGAATCGCTTATTATTAAAAGGTACTAAGTCACTTTTGAGCATTTCGAGATAATCAATAAAAACTGTATAGTTTTTGAATTTTGCGTTTTTACTAAAGTTTTAACTCGTAGGGCAACAACATCAGGGTCACTATTAGTCATGGTAAATTTTTACAATTTATAATGAATGTTCTTTTGAAATATGCTAATTAAAAAAATTGCCGCTTGGACCCTTTTAATAATAAAATAAAACAGTCCTTTTTTTGGTCTTTTATTTCAAGAAACATATACATACTAGAAAAATATACTTGGTTTAAGATATAATGTGGTTATTTTTATTCATTCGGATGTTGATTTCGCGTTTTAGTCTCCCAGTTTTGAATAATATCTTGGTAAAATGGTTGGTGCTCTTCTTCTACCCACTGAAGAAACCGCTTCATGTGGTCAACTTTTGTCTGAAGAATGGGGATTTTATCTCCAACATATGCCTTCTCCTGCGGCATAGGCATAACAACTCTTGCCTTATTTGGCAAAGCTAGCGAAAAATGTTGTTGCAAAAAGCCGTTGATAAAATCAGAAGCTTGAACAATGCCCGGTGTTGCTGCATTGTGTATGAAATGATGATACTGAGAAATGGAAAAACTTTTCTTCTGATCCCTTGGGACATTTTTCCTAAGAGTTTCATTAGATAAGCATGTTTTTTTAAAATATCTAGGCCACCAATCTTTAAAGTTAAGTATCTCAGGTGTAGATACCTCTTTCACAGTGAAAGCGTTTTTCGTGCTAGACTCTATAATCATGCGCGTATATTCGTGCACCGAGTATATTCGGTCATACCTTCTTAAGACCCTTTTTATTAGACCGAAGTCCCTGTCGCAAGGGAAAAACGAATGACCGCGGATTGGATAAAATTGTTGAATTTTTTGAAATCGTCCATTTTGAACCAGTGCATGCAAAACCTTACCATTGTATGGTTCTTGTTTTGGCCCGGGCAATTGTCTGAGAAAAGCCTTAGTTCCTTCGAATGTGGATCCGCATAATTATTAAGGAAGTCATAAATAAAGGAGCAAACTTCATTTGGTCCTTTACAGGCGATTCCCTCGTGATAGATGTAATAATAAGATTTTCCTGTCTTTAGGTCATGTATACAAAACACACTGATGCTGAGTTGCGTTAGATAAAACAAGTCTTGTACTGGAATTTCCGGAAGCTGCAAATTTTGCATATAGTCAAATGCAATGGCGGTTATTTCATCGTTTTCCTTCACTTCTTCTTCAGTACTTTTTAAACACTTATAAAATTTGTCAGCTCTACGTTTATGTACTATTAGCTCAGCTGTCGCAGCTCGCTTTGCAGAGTCTCCTAATGTGGGACTTTTGATTTTCAGTGATAGATTCTCACACTCACAACAAGTGTCAATTTGTGGTCGACCAAAGTGCAATGTAAAATTTTCAACAGTAATTACATAAGTGGTGATTATTTTTTGATAATTTTAACTAGATTCACGAATCTTTGTTGCTATTAAGAAATCTCACGAGTGGACGAAGTCCACGAGTGGGATTTCTTAATAGCAACAAAGATGAGTGCTAATCTAGTTAAAATTATTTAAAAAAATATTACCACGAATGTAATTCGGCGTGATTATTTTTTAAACAGTTCAAGTTGTAGATTGGGTTTGATGGAGCTTCCAGATGAGTGTCCTGTTATTTTTAATAACTGCTGCTCACCTACTCCACTTTTAGCTAGTTGTGTTACAGCAGAAGAACGATTTTAATGGTTTGAGAAAAAATAGTCCCTGTAATTTGCTACTAGCAAATAGTCAGTGTAATTTTGATGCTACTAGCAAATAGTCAGTGTAATTAGCTACTAGCAAATAGTCAGTGTAATTTTGATGCTATTGGTCGATTTCAATTTATTTCTCATTACTATTGGCTGATAGGACTGTTTAAAAAATAATCATTAAAAAATTTAATATAATAGCTGTATTTTATATGACTATCTGGATATTTATCTTTGAACATGTTGTACATAATTTTTACATTAAGTTTTGCATCTAAATATTCATATTCTCTACCAGAATAATGCGTTTGTTTACTAGGAAATGAAGATATATGTTGCCTGATTAGGATATTATCTCCCTCTTTGATTGTATGTGTCTTAAGACATGTTCCTCGCTTATCGTGCGGTGTCACATTATTTTCTAGTAAAAGTTTTAGTCTCTTTACACGTTTAACAGAAACTGCATGTAAGCTGAGGAAAGCATTTAAACAAACTTTTACCCTCGTGCTTCCTTTTTGTACATAGTGTTTATAAGAGTGACTTCTCCTTTTCGAATCTTCTTCGTGGTTACGATGTTTGGCTATTTCAGTTACTTCTATGAGTGATTGCAGGTATATATCTTGTTCGTCTTTAGTTTTAAAACTATTATAAAACTTTACAAAAATTCCATGTCGTTCCTCTTCATTAAATTTTTGAAAGCACTTCATTGGGCATCTGATAAAGAAATAATATTGAGCTGGGAAATTATTACAACAAAAGTTTAAAAATTATTCCTTACCTGCAAGGAATTCCCTGTTTCTTAGCTGCAATGACGTTTCCTCTGTGGTTGGTGTATTCGAGACCCTTTAACCTAGCTTTCTTTACAACGACATTTTTATATTTCTCTTCATTTCTTACACCTTTGCGACGCTTTTTAGGAATTTCGTCTTCTAGTTCACTCTCGCCAGTATTACTGCACTGTTCACTATGAGACATGTTTATGATTTAAATTTATAACAAACAATTCACTCCAACGTAGCACGCCACTTGGCACATTATGAGTACTGTCAAATATAATATTCTAATATGACAGTAGGTTGGTCTACAGTCGCTTTATAATGTAACAGTCTGGCCATACATGGTCACGATTCCCATTGGTGCCGCCATTTTATGTCTTGCGTCATTTTGACATTAACATTTAAATTTCAAAAATGTCAAAGTAACATTTTTATTCAAATATTGATCTGGCATTCAATCAACAAAAATCGTTTAAAATGCGAGTGCATAGTTAGAAACTGATCATAATTTTTAGAAGCAACTAGAACTATATTTTATTGACGGTAAGCTGATAAGGTATAAAGAAATTTGTCAATTTAAAAATTGTTGCTTCAGATATGGGGTTTTGCTGTGCACTCGGATGCAAAAGCAAATCTGAAATGTGCCTGCTAACGGAAACTTCCCTTAGGAATACGGACAGACGGGGCTTATGGACAAAAAATAATAGAGAAAATTGGTACTCTAATGGTAATTCAAGAATTTGTGAGAAGCATTTTGCAGATTGTTTGTGTGAAAAAACACGAATTGGTGGCAAAAAAGACGTAAGGATAATGCTGTTCCGACATTATTTAATTTCTCATCGTCTGCTTCGGAGCCTACAGCCATTGAAAATACCAATGTCTTGATAAACAACTGGTCAAATTTTAAAATAACATTAGCCGTCCACAAAACTGATTTTATCGACCTTTAAATTTTAGGTATGGAGTATTGTGCGTTTGAATGCAAAAATAGGTCTAAACATGGTATTAAGATAATAAGCTTCCCCAGAAATAAAAAAAGCGGGGCTTGTGGCCAAACAGGTTAATCGCGCATATTAGAATAACATAAAAGATCAGAATAGAATTTAAATGTAAAAGCATTTTATATAAATAAAATGCATATTGTTGATTTAAAAGATATTGCAACTCTTCATCAATTAGAAAAGTTTATTATTTCCAAAGTTCTTGGTGTTCGTTTAAAACTAGCTGAAACGAAAGGAAAAACCAAAATACACAACAAAGTAAATACTGTTCTAAATCTGTGGCAATGCACAATGTAGGCTATATAAATTAAGTGGGAAGTTATGAAATAGTCATTTTAAGCGTATTCGACTATATATCCACTGTTTTGTTAGTTTTGGGAGCACTTTAAGTTCTGTAGATTTATTATTATTTATGTGAGCAGTAACTGTAAATAAAATGTATAATATCTCATTGATACAACATTGTTTGGTTTACTATTTAATCATATATTTACTTATACTCAGCATTCATTTAATTAAACTATGTATTAGCAATTTCCAACCCCAACCCCGCCACTGATTTTGGCCCGCTACTGGAGTCGGCCATATTATGTCTTATGTCAAAAGTGACATTTCATATGGCCAGACTGTTTATATAAAGTGACTGTAGGTTGGTCAGTGCGCCAGCGCCACAGCTCCAACTCCACCCCGGTAATTCGAAAAGGACCTAAGTCGCACGACTTAGATCGTTTTAAAAACAAACCTTTGCAAAATAGTTTACTAAACCACATAAGCGATAGACGAACATAGTTCCTTTTACAACCAAACTGTTTGTCTTGGTCTGTTTAATAGGAAACATGAACAATCTCAAAATGGCCGAAAAGTGACTTAGTCCCTTTTAATAATAAGCGATTCACTTAATTAAACGTTGAATTAAAAACAATTTGTGTTCATAACCCATCATCTTCTCGCAGCAACTCTGGCACTGAACTTTTCAGTTTATCTAAACTAGTTGCAAGAAGTATTGTTTTGAAACTTGTGCACAATTGTTTATTTTTAAAATTGTCTTCAAAGTTAACACACTTCCAACTAGCTCAACGGTGGCGGTGGTAATGGCGGCAGTCGAATAAACCAGAGGACACTTTTTAATACATTTATTTAAAACTAATTACAGTTAACCGGGAACTTATATCTAGAAATAAGAAAAAAAAATAAACTAAGTTAGAACCGTGGGCCTAAGTCCGCCTGGTCGGCAGGGCGGGCGTTCCTGGCGGCGGACGGCGGGGATTGTGGCCTTGCGGTGGCTCTGAGCCTCCGGGGGTTAGTCCGGGTCAAGGGCCGGGGCTTGTACCGGGAGTGGTCTCGCGGCGGCGAGCGGGACCGGGGAGCCTTCTTAGGTCGCCGAGGGTGCCGGTCGGTCTCTCGGGGGGCGGCGGCTGGAGTGAGGCGGCGTCCGGGCGGCGGTGCGGGGGGTTAGAGGGGATGTCTGTGGGACGGCTGTCTTTCTCCAGCGAGGGCCGCGACGGGGGGAGCTATCGTCGCAGGCCGTCTGCCATAGAGCCTCTAGCTCGGCTTCTTCTGCGTCCGTCAGGCGGATCTCCAGGTCCCGAAGATGCTGCACCAGATGGCCCCGCTCGGGGGAGTCTAACTCTGGGTCGCTATCGGAGGTGGTGTCGCCGATGTCCGGGGTAATTGCGCGCGGGGGAGTGAGGATCCTATCCTCGCAGGAACGCCATCGGTGAGGGGAGCCGGCGTCGCGCGGCGCTTGGTACCGTGCGCGGGCAAGCTTGGTCAGAGGCGAGTCCGGGGGTGGCCTCGGGGACGGCCCGAATAGTTCTCGGAGGCGGCTGGCCCTAAAATGTAGAGGGGCGAGTGTAGTCGTAAGCCAAAAATCAACGGGGCCAAGTCGAGGCTTACGCTTGTGTCCGGTCGGGGGTCGACATTGTAGGCCGGCGGGCTTCAGTCCAAGGGAGCTGGTCGGTTGCTCCGGGAAGGGGGCGGCGACGACAGTGGCTCAGCGTCCGGCTGGTGGGATCCTTCGGAAGCGGCGGCTAAAGGGCGCAGTGTCCTAGAAGCGGGTGGGGCTGCAGGAGCGGGCGCGGATCTTCCTCTCGGGGGCGGCGGCTGAAGTGGCTCGACGGCCGGCTGGTGGGATCCTTCGGAGGCGGCGGCTGAAGGGCGCAGTGTCCTAGAAGCGGGTGGAGCTGTAGGAGCGGGCGCGGATCTTCCTCTCGGGGGCGGCGGCAGAAGTGGCTTGACGTCCAAGTTCTACGAAGACGGCTGGCGGCAGAGTCCAGGAAAGCGGCTGTGCTAAGTCCAGCAAGGGCGATAAGCTCTAAGTCCAGTGAAGCGCCAGCTCGGGAAACGGCAGAGTCCAGAAGGGCAGCTTTCCCGAATGGATAGGCAGAGTGATTTTCTGATGCCAGGATTTCTCTATTTAAAGGGGCCAGCTTCTTTGTGCCCCGCTCCCGCGATGCTTATTGGCCCGTGGCGCGAAGACACATTTCTGGGGGCGCTCCTTTATTCGATTGGGGCCATGCTTAATGCTAATTTCCTGGCGCGTCTAATTAGCGGGTTGATATTGGCCCCATTATATTGCTGGTAAATTTACTTGAATTTTGCATCTAAACACGACGTGATTGGGACGAATTATGCGATTGTGCAATACGTGATGCTCATTTCCTGGCGCGTCTAATTAGCGGGTTGAAGTTGGCCGCATTATATGACTCGAAAATCCACTTGAATTTGGAATCTAAACACGACGTGCTTGAGATGAATTATGCGTTTATGAAATGCGTACAGCTGATTTCCTGGCGCGTCTAATTAGCGGGTTGAATTTGGACTGGAGGCGGCTGTATTATATTGCTCAAAAATCCATTTGAATTTTGAACCTAAACACGGCGTGCTTGAGATGAATTATGCGTTTGTGAAATGCGTAAAGCTGATTTCCTGGCGTGTCTAATTAGCGGGTTGAATTTGGCCGCATTATATTGCTCAAAAATCCATTTGAATTTTGAACCTAAACACGACGGGATTGAGATGAATTATGCGTTTGTGAAATGCGTAAAGCTGATTTCCTGGCGCGTCTAATTAGCGGGTTGAATTTGGCCGCATTATATTGTTCAAAAATCCATTTGAATTTTGAACCTAAACACGACGTGATTGAGACGAATTATGCGGTTGGGTTCATTTAATTTTTGAATCCAAACCCGACGTGAATGGGATGAATTTCCCTCCGCGTGCCGTTAATTCCCTAGATTTTGGGTAGTGTCGCAGTCCTTCGTCTTCCTTGTAGTTTTGCGCCATTTTTGATACGCAACACTGGATAGTTCAATTTCCGCGGCACCAATAATTAGAATAAATGTTGCCGTTTCTGCATTTATAATAGTTTGCCCGTAAGGGCTCTTTTTGGCCAGTGACCGGTGACGGTTGGTTTCGGCCTTTATTACGCCGGTCAGTTTTATGATTTTGGTAGAGCACCCGAGGATCTGTTACCCCGCTCCGTAAATTATGGTCCCGGCGAGTGCTTGGACACTTTTGGATGCTTTCATTATGTAGCTTAATTGTCGTTTTCCCGTCCCATGCGTTTTTCGAGTACTTGCTCTGACGTTTTTACAAATACAAGTGAGTGACGGATAACGGCTTGAGCTTTTTTGAGCGGACTTGTTACTGCCGTTTGGAATTTATTGCTTCCGCCCTTATTTTCTTGGCTACCAAAATGATTTATGCAAAGGCTCGAGAATTGTCACCTGGGCTGGTTTCTGTAGAATTTGGGATTTTTATGGCTTATTGTTTACCATCGATACGAGTTTGACGGCTTAATTTTTAAATTCCGGCTGACGATCGTATCAAAGTACGTAAGTACTATTGTCACTACTTTTATTATAATATTAGATGGTACTTTCAGATGAACAATAACTTCTCCAGCAGCATAATCTTTATGAACCAAAAAAAGGTCAGCTTTACTTATTGAAGTATCACTGCTACACACTGTTTACAGTTATAGCGCTTTAGAGTTTTATGAACTACATAACCGCCAACGTAAACAACTGCACAAGGCTCTAATTTTGCACACGCGGAATCGTTTTCGCTAATGTCTTCAGCAGCGTTATTTTTATAATTTGCTTCTGAATATGGAGTTTGTTCAATTTGCTCGTCTGGTGCTGGTGCATCTTCATGGTAATCTACAAAATCTTCCTCGGAAGGTTGAATGTCTACCACGTTGACAACATCATCTGCATAGACTTCACAATTTGAGTTTTCGGTAGGATGCTGCAGTTTAACAAGCATATTGAACTAAAGAGCCTGGCGCAAAGCTTTAGAAGTGGTGTTAGAACAATTACCTCCTCTATATCTCAGCGCCGCAAAAAGATTTTCCAGGGGGTCCTGGTTGAGCCTGCTGGTCAATAAAAACTTGGAGCCCTCCTCCTTTAACTCTTCCCATAATTGAAGAACAGACTTAATTGATAAAGTTAGACCTTTAAAACAGTAAATCCCTTCCTTTACCTTATTATTCGCTGTATAGTCTTGCCAGGTCTTAATCCACTCCAGAGATTCTTTCAAATAATTTTCTGTCCTAAGCACCTTGATAGACAGTGCACACGCGTAGGGGTTTCGACCGTTTAACATACGACTATTTAAACAATCGAACAATTTATTCATTTTTTTTGTAAGAACTTCGGCAGTGTTAAGTGCGGTGCTACTTTGTAGCTCGCCCGTTCCTACAGCCGTCTTTATGGTAGCACTCATTGTATTTGAAACGGCTTGAGTTGCAAATTTAACCCTCATTTTTTTAAATGTATTGGGGTTAATATCAGCGTTCGTAATTTTTACGGCAGGTCGTGCAGTAGATGATTTTTTGTCGATTCTGTACGCATCCTCGATGTCATGCCATGAAATCTTCTTGCCCTCCACGTAAAAATAATTTGAAAGAAGATTGTTTCTTACGCTTTTGATTATATGTGGAACGTCATAAATTATAAAAACTGTGGCATAATTCACATAAAAGTGCGTTTGTGCTTCGGTAATGCCCAAGCTTGAAAATGCACTCCTGTTTGTGGCTGATTGATCAGATGTGACAACGCGTATTTTAAGTCCTATCCCTTGAAGTGCACGTATGTTTCGAACGATAAGCCGTGATAAAGATTTGTGCCAATATTAGCCCTCAAAATGAAAGGGGTAATTCGCGTTGAGTTTCTCAGTGGGAACCGGAGGTGGAAACTCAAGGCACTCGGCTAGCAGCAGGGGCGTTAACCTCGGGTTCGTTTACCTTAAGGGCCTCTGTATAGCTCCAAAAATTAAAACACTTACTGATCTAGCTCGAATGAAATTTATTGGGCGCCACCCTGTAATTCACAGCGAATAACTTTGAGCCAGGGATCCAAAAGAAGTCACTCCTTCTCCCAACTGCCGAAATAAAATACTAACGCATCTCTGTAGGAAACACAAAAAAACCATGACCAATATAGTTATATGAGCTTGTTTATTAGTTACATTAACTTTGAGCATTCACTGACCTGGTTGCAATTGGTAACTATGCACATACTCGAAAATATAATTAATTAGAAATATAAACAGTGTACCCGTTTATTTTTAATGAAACACAATACAAGTTTGATTCGGTTCTGGGTTATCTTATTCTCTTGTACTTATTTGAAGATATCTAGCAGCGGTTCATGAAAGTGATTTTCATTTTAAATTTTGTTGTGAATAACCACGATATGAAAGAAACTCAATTACGGTAGCCAGCAACTACCTAACGATCAAACAGTAACGCCTTTATAGGTAACCAAATTTCAACACTGCGAATTACTTAAAATAAATCCAAAAATAAATGCAATCGTTGGAAGTTAAATTTTCGTTAATAATGGGCTTATGGTTCATTAACACAGGAATAATCAATGGACCGAAATTCGCGCTCGCAATCACCACTTATGTTTTAACCAAAATAATTTTGAAGTATACGGGCGACGGACATTGAGATCTCAGCAACTTGACCACGTATTTTTAAGTCACCTCTAGGGTGGGAACGCAGGGCTGATTTTAAGCACACGGATTGCGAGGTCGACTGTAATCCAAATTTTAATCGGACGCACCCTGTATATGCAACCGGTAGGGTAGAAATTTATATTCCCGATCTGTTCTCTGTTCGTAATTCTAACCCTCAATTATATCAAGCCAACCTTAATTATCTTAACTATATCTAGAATAGAGCATCTGCATCACGTGACCAAAAATTTCCCCTGGAGTGCAAACAAATCTGATACATAACCTCAAAACGTAGGTGGTTATATGAGATTTGTATGTTTATGTAAAATCCATTCCGTGTTTATTATTTCAGCAATTTATTTATACAAAAATGCCTTTTTGTATGGTTGTAAATTGTGGTAGAACCACTATACGAGATGCAGTTTCTACAAGTTTTTATAGAATTCCATCTAAGTTCACAAATAATGGAAAAATAGATGAATTACGTAGTTTGAGGAGAAAAAAGTGGATTGCTGTCCTCAAAAGGACTGATTTGACACAAGCAAAAATTAAATATGGTCGTATTTGTTCAAGACATTTTATAACAGGGAAGTAAATTTTCCAATTTAGAAATTACGATGGCTTGACTGCTACAGCGAACGAATTTATTTAGGCAAACCAGCACAACTTAAGGATACAGATAACCCAGACTGGATACCTTCGCAACACCTTGGTTACAGATCTGCAGCATTAAACAAGCAAACTTCAAAAAGTCGCTATGATCGGGTAATGAAACTGAGAATAGAAATAAATTTATCTAACAAGAACTTCATTCATAGAATGTTTATTGTTTCTCACTTTGTAATTTTATATACACACGGGAGCAGTTCCGAGTTGTTGTCAAAGCTGATAAATGACGTTACAGTGTTACTCTGAGCTCCTCTCGCACATACATAATTTAGAACAGCAATAAAAATGCAAAATTGTATTCCCACATTTTCAAAATTAAGAACCAAATTAAAGTTATTAAGTACAGTGGCTTGTAAGTTAAGTCCATAATATTTTATAACATGCAACGGAATAGCCCAGCTAATAAAATGACGTCTAATTTGGGCGCAAAGATTTTGTAGCAAACTAAATACACCAACTCATCAATTCAACCAGAACCAGAGGACCAAGACCTATTTCATTATAAAGTTTAGATTTAGCATTACGAGAATGCAACAAAAAACTTTATGAATTGCGAGAGAAAGTAAATCTATTGCAGTTCAATCAAGAATATTTTAAAAACAACAATAAAAATACTGTATATTATCCTGGACTTCCTACTTATCATCATTTGAAGTGCCTATATGAACCACATATACCTCTTACACATTCATCAAGTATTAACAAGTTTCAGCGGTTAATTTTAACATTAATGAAGTTACGCCTCAATCTGCCGTTTGTTGATTTGGGAAATCGATTTAGTTGTCACCATACAACAGTAGCCAGGATATTTATTAGAGTTTTGGAAGTACTCTACGACAAATTACAGGTAGCTATACATAAAATTGTGTATTAACTTGTTAGTATTATAATATATTTTTCAGTCTTTCATTATTTGGCCAGTTCGCGATGATTTGCATATGAATATCCCTAGATGCTTCAAAAAAAACTTCAGTACAGCAACTGTAATTATAGACTGCTTTGAAGTTTTTGTAGAAAAACCGATGAATTTACAAGCAGCAGCTAAAACATGGTCAAACTATAAGCATCACCACACTCTAAAATTCCTAATAGGAATTACGCCTCAAGGAGTAATTTGTTACATTTCAAATGCATATGGAGGCAGAGCAAGTGACAAGTTTATTACAGAAGACTGCGGTTTTTTAAATAGTTTGATACCTGGTGATTTAGTTTTAGCAGAGGTTTTTTAATTAAAGATTCAGTCGAATTATGTTGTGCGAAAGTTGTTACGCCAGCATTTAAAAAAGGTAAAAAACAACATTCTGCCAAAGACGTTGAAGATACTCACAAACTAGCTAATGTGAGAATTCACGAGGAGCGTGTAATTGACACTTTGAAGCAAAATTACAAAATTTTAAGTGATACATTACCACTTCAAATTGCAAAAAAAATGTGAATATGATTTCTCTTTCATTGATAAAATTGTAGTGGTTTGCTGCAGTCTTATTAATTTAGGTCCACCCATAATACCATTACAATAAATAATTGTGCAAAAAAAATCCATTGTTCAAGTTCTAGAGCCCAAATTTGAACAGCAGCGACGACAACTTTCTTTGTGACATGTGGAATAGGCCTCCTGGGGATACCACATAAAAAAAACGCGCCGTCAACTCTACCTCATGGTGGTGTGGAAAAGAGTGCACAGTACGTGCTTCATAAGCTTCTTTTAAAATGTTTTAAGTGTGTTGTAAGATTCATATTTGTCTTATTTTAAAATAATCTTTTTGTAACCATTATACATTTTCTGAATAAATTTACTAAATGTGTTTGAATTTAAATTGTTTTTAAATAAATTTTGATTATAAAATGTTATTACATGTTATCAAATCTATTTTTTATTAATAGTTAAGCCATATTTATTTGCCATGTTAGTGAATTTAATTATTGTAGATTCTTTTGATGGATGACGGAAGGCAACATATGATATGACATATGATAGTCGGAATGCATTATTTGATCGTTTAAAAATAGACCTGCGTTTTTCATATATCGCAGCGGCCGTGCTTTTAAAAACAAGATGTTTGTATTTACTTATTTTACAGTACTGCAATTAAAGTGATAAATAAATCGATTAAAACATTTATTTGCTTTTATTTTATATTCCAATACCAATATAATACAAAATACGATTACTTTAACTTCTACTACATAAAGGGCAATGCCAATTAGGTACAGATGTTAAACCAACACAAATCAAATGAAACCATTCCACGGAACAGTGCAAATTACAGCAAGCAATCATAGGCGTTCCATTATCAGGACCCCTACACAAACAATATATACTGTTCTCTTTAGTTTGCGTCGCTACGAGAACAGTGGTCCTTGTTTCCGTATTAGGCGTACTACTTTTATTAGAAAACATTAAATTTGTACCATTATTAACATTTAATGACTCTTTCAATACATTCCAATCGGTATTAGCTGCAGCATCCTCAACTGCTTTATGTGTGAAATATTTACCGAGAAGTTCTGGCATAATCACATTGTTAAAAAACTTCATAGCAATATCACTTTCGTTTTCCCAAAATGCCTCATTGAAATGTATTCTTTCATAGAAACATTTTTACTACTCCATACCACAAAATCACAGTAATTAACTCCAGTAATAACGAGTTGCATTTGTATCTGGTAGTAGTAGCCATGGTTATGATCTATTTTAAAATCTTCATCCTTTTTTTGTACACCTGCACGTTGTAGAACATTTAGGTCATGTATGGCTATGCCAATGTCCTTTGCGCAATAGGGGCACTTAATTTCGACAATTCCCATTTCACAACAATCGCAAAACATCAATCCATCCGGAGATGCCCCAAACTGTGGGTACTTTGGGTTTAGATATAGACCTATTGTTTTGCTACCAAAATGTATGTGGGTTTTCTCCATCTTGTTAGTGTAAGCTTTTGAGGGCTTTCTTTTCATGTTCACAACCATAAACTGTAGCCGTTGTCTTAAAGCGAGTTGCTAAGGGTTAACATACTGAACGTATCGAGGACAGAGATGGTTTTTCCAATTTGGTTCTGCAAACGCCTTTAAATTTTGAAGCCGTAATTCGACCAGCTCTGTATTGGTATCACGCAGCAGAATTTGCTTGCTTATTAGTATCATTTTCTATTTTGTTGCATTCCTCAATGGATATGTTCATATCTAACTCGGAACCTAAAATACAACATTTTTAGGTAGCATCCATTCTTACGTATTAAAACTTGTCAACACTTACCAATTTTTTCTAAGTTTTCCAGAGTCTTTGTTTCGTATTCTATTTTATAAAATCTGTTTAAACATAAACTATCTATTACTTCTAACTATTTTTTAATTTCTATAGAAAATGGTTTTACAACTGTGCGCAAAGCTGAACTTCCTAAATTCAACTGCGATAAAAAGAAATCTATATCAGTTTTACTTAAACGACTTCCCTTCCTTTTGTTTTCTTTGATATTTCTATTATACAATGGTTTATCATTCCAACATTTTTTTGGTAACGCAAACTCAATCTCCGCTACTTTATCAGGTGCAGCAATTTTAGACGGAACTACCCATTGAGATTTTATATCCGTGATTGATGTCTCCGTTTGTTTACGAAGGGACCTATCTATAAAAAATGAGTGCACGTTTCTCCTAGGCCTGCAACGCAATCACAGTGTGCACACAATACACAACCATCATCTTCCGTGGTAATCCATGTGTTCGTACAAGTTTCGGTTAATACGTTGGGAGTGCATTACCTAAAATTAATTTTCCATTATGCACTTATTCGTACGCTTCATTCTTTGTACATTACCCTGCCTAAAATCACACATTTACCAGAACATCTTTTAGTATGCACACAACGAACCCATCCACAACTTGCTTACTTGTATGCTTCTAAATCTTTATAAGCTTTCAGCTGTTGGTGAGTGTAGGCACTTTTGTTACACAACAAATAGTTTACGATATCTGGATATAAAATCTTAGGATAATCTTCTACTTTGTCGCTGCACTCTCGTAGTTTTATTAAATAAGGATCAATCGCTATAATACTTATTTTACTCAAATAACGATTAGCATGCTCATTATCCAGTGTCTTAAAATAATCGCTGCAATTGTCCATCGCACGCCACTTATAAAAACTCGAAATTATACAAAAAAAACTGTTACTCATGTACAAGATACTTGTATTTACAACACGCAATTTAGGTTATGTTGTTGTTGTGTTTGTACTCCAGGCGAATTTCGTGACGTCACATGCAGATGCCCTATTCAATTGCCAACTAGCAAGTGAGTTTAGCAACAATTCGCAATGGGTTGCCAATGCTAGATGTGCAGATACCCTGATTTATTCGTGGGGTGAACACTACCGTTACAATTAGAGGTTTATACAATGAGACAGTACCTTAAATCTCCTGACTGCTTAATGCAGTTAAACATAACCCATCTGTTACATTCCAAACATTGTAGAAACGTTGCTAGGAAACCAAGAACCAAAATCGCGAAGTCGCAAGCCACTACGTGAGCTCGAGCAACGAAAATGCACCTGGGGGACGGTACGCAGCTCTGCGTCCAACGTGCGAAGTCCAAGGGAACTGCGTAAGTAAAGATGCTCTGCGGGGAAGCTGTACTCACGCTCCAGCTGTGCTGTCGAAGCTGATGAAGCAGCAAGGGCCCCTGGAAATCTCCACGGGAAAAGAAAGGGCTGGAATAAAACGACCCACATATAACCTACTAGAACGTAACGAATCTAAAATTTACCTTACTTGGTGAACGCCCTTTGTAAGTTCACTGCTATTCAATGCCTTTTATGCGTAAATTGCCTTTTAAACCTTACCCTCGGGCCCATGTGACGAGAAGGGTGTTTTATCCGCCAATTTGCGAACGGAATTTCGGTGGACCAAAATATACACCTCTACGAATTCTCTAAATGTCACGGAAACCCATATGGGGACTGGTGTTCCGATAAACCCTCCAATTGAAAGCCAAAAAGTAGAACACTCTAGTCCACACCTTCTCTACTACACAGCTAAACAGGAAATGCCCCAGTTTCTTATCTTCTAGAAACTAGCAAATATGTCCAAAATTCCCCAAAAGTTTAAGAGATAAGGCCAGTTGTTCAACATTCCAAAAATAAGTACACAAGGTTGCCTATAGGAAAGGAGCTAACAAATTAATTAACTGAATGAACAAATTGAACTGTTAACACTGCACCCGACGACAAGTAATAACTAATAGGAATCTTCCACTTCTGGAGTAGTCCTCTTGCCATAAAAACTAAAGCGTGGGTAGCAATTTTACTAGTACGTCCAAGATGACCTAAATCTTCGAAACCTTGAATGATATCTTGGTTTGAATTGTACTCAAGACCTTTTTTCAAATGTATATCATCCAACAATAGGACACACTGTTTTTGATCATTCGACATAGTCCCTACCTTAACAGTTAGCTTTTTAAAAAGTTCTGTATTGGTACCGGTCGTAATCGATTCAGTCGCAACCACGACGCTATTGTTGATTTCGAAGGTAGCACGAATTTCAGTTTTCCTCTCATAAAAAGATAGAGTGCTGGAGGCGTATGGTACATATTCAACGCTTCCTTTTCATCTTCAGTCCAGGGTTGATTAATTTTGTGAAAAAGTTGCATATTTATAAACACGCGAATACTTTTTCGTTTGACACCCAGCACCTCCAAATTATTCCCTTTCGTTGCAAATTTTTTCTTCATTCGAGTGACTGCTGAATTTTTAGCAACTAGTTTTCTGCTTAACAACTGTTTCGTGTAGCACTGAAGAATTGCGACGCTTCCTGGTTTTGGTAGGCGTGGGCATATCCACCATAGCCTATGGATAATACTAATTTGAAAAGAGCACCTTAAAAAAAATTATGCAGGGTGTATTATCTCAGCTGTTTAGAGAATGGTGGGTTTAAAATGTGACATGCATAAGGCAATGGATTTAATAACAATTTCAATTGGAGTTTAATATTATAATAGTAGTTGTAGAAAAAATGTTGTTTGTGTGAAACTGATGTTTTTAGTGCGTATCATTTGAACGCACTAAAACATTTCGGGCTTGGTACAAAATAGCTATTTTTGTAAGTGAGCGACATCAGTGTTTTTTTTTTGAAGCGCATACTCAAAAGTCAAACTCTGTAAAAAAGTGACACTTCTCACATTAAAATCAATCAAAAAACCCATTTTTAACGGTTGTAGAATAGTAGCTATACAGGGTGACAACGTAAGTAGTTGCACCCACCGTTTTTTCTTTACTTATTAAGCTAATCGAACAAAATTTGAAGCGAATGATATATACAGTGTTCCACAATTTGACGCGAATTAGGATTTTTTTATCAATTCCGGGTTAGCCGGAAGTGACCCTAACTTTCTTATCTCAAATGTGACACCATGTATGTTCTTACACTTTTAGAATCGGGATAAAATTCTGGGTATGTTCAATTGTTTTTTTACAATTCGAAGAATTTTTCAAGTAAATTTTGTGTTCATCAAGGGTGCCATGATGTGCATAAAATTGTTTCTCGGGGGAAATCGATACTTTAAAAGTGATTGTTGAAATTTAAAGGCCATCTTTGTGAAAAAAAATTCCCGGTTCTTCTTGTAATAAACTTGCATGAATTTCCAAAAAATGCATTTTGTTAATTTGTTTATTTTGCTCAACACTTAACATTTAATTAGAATTTGAACAGGCAAATTTAATTCGTAGTGTTGATCAAAATATATAAAATAAGCAGACGAGGGAAATGTTTTTTGGGAAATTAAGCAAGATTTATTACAAGAAGTACTGCGAAACATTTTATTACTGTGGTTTCGAACGTAATGATGTTTTTTTGTTTATTGTAATTATTTTAATCGCTAAATTGAATTAAATTTAGTTCCCAGAACTCTTAATAAAAGTGCTGGGTAACGTTGCAATAGCTAAAAAATGCTTTATCTAAAAATCATAACGCAACCGTATCGTCCTATTTGTAAATTTTTACTTTTCTCCAAAAGACTTGTTTAACAATTTTTGCAAACCCAGAATTTTATTAAGAATGAGTTTTTTTGCCTTGACCTGACGGTCTCGGCCAAAACTGACATGCGCCGCAAAAAACAGTGATTTCGCGCAATTAATACAAAAATAACTATGATTATAACGTAATAACCGACGTTTTATCTCTTGCTGTAATATATACTTACTATTATTAATTATGATGCAGTTCTGAACATACATTCAACCAGTGCGGATCGTACAAATTCGTGTGCGAGTGTATAGCAGATATCAATTCACCTGGTCGTGTTTATTGGGAAATTTAAGCAAATACATAATAAAGGTAAGTTTAGCAATTTAGAATGGGGGACAGCTCAGGTGGCGAGAAGCCACCTCCTGAAGAATCAAATAAGATGGCAATAGAGGAACAATAATTGCATTATGACTTAAATAATAAATATAAAGTTAGCGATACCGGTCCATTTTACGTTATCGTGGAGCCCGCTGATAAAAATGTTAATAGCCTATCGCCCGTCCGTGTGGGCCATTATTTATTCAATAACACTACTTAAAAATGACATTACTGATATAAAAGCTGTAGGTCGAAGTAAAGTTAAAATAATTTTTAAGACATATACGTGTGCAAATGCTCTTATTAATCACAAAATTATGGCATCAAATAAATTGGTTGCTTACATTCCTTCCTTTTTGAATCATAAAAAGGGTGTTATTAGAGAAGTAGACACTTTCTTAGAGGAGTCGTATATTTTAGAAAATATAATCAGCGATAAAAAGTAATTGAAGTCAAAAGAATGAAAAGAAGAGTATTAAATTCAGACAATGAAGCATTTCTAGTTCCTAGGCAAATGTTAATACCGACATTTGAGGGTAATATTATTCCTCAAACTGTAACCATAGATCTTGTTAGGTTTGCAGTGGAACCGTATATTTACCCTGTGGTACAGTGCTTTGGTTGCTTTCGCTTTGGGCATACGGCTAAACAATGTAAATCTACATCTAAATTGTGTAAAAAATGTAGCTAAACACACGAAAGTGATGAAGATTGTCAGAACTGTGAATATTGTATTCATCGTAAAGAATACAACCACTCATCCCTCTCGAAAAATTGCCCCGCATATAAACAGCAATACAAAATTAAGGAAATTATGTCCAAAGAAAATACAACATTCAAAGAAGCACACATATTAGCAAATAACCCATCATACGCTAAAATAACAATAAATAATAGATTTGATGTTTTAAATAATCTAAGTAATTCTCCTTATTTACAGCCGCGCGTTAGTGTAATAGTTTGCTTTTAATCATGAACGTGATCGTTAGTACAATGGCGGGTAGACGTAGTCCAACTATGATTGTAAACGTCGATGATATTTTGAAGCAAGTTTTTATGGATGAGCCGGATAATTTGCAGGTAGGAGCGAGCCCTGTAATCCGGTAAGCCTCAATAACGGCTAATTGCAAGCTAGCTATGTACGTTTTATTTCCTCTTGCTGAAAATCCTAAAAATTTATTAATAAAGGATGTGTCTATTAGAAAACAATACAAGATTATCGCAAAGTCCTTTAGTTCAACTCAATACTTGAAATTTTCAGCCTCACAATACTAACTTTATATTAGCAAAGGATTTGTTTAGCGATTCTTTTAATGTATCTAGAAAAATTATAGGCTGGTGGCGACATTTTTTGCCATTTGCAAGTTGCAAACGGATACCACTGAAAATGAATTTCAAATTTGTAAATAACAGGTTATGACTACCTTCTGCCTAAAATAAGAGTAAAAACTAACCACAGATATATAATACATACTTTAATATCATTTTCCAGATGTACTTTGAAATTTTTCAATTTAATTTCAGTCTCTTCCAACATCCCAGCCTTACTGGTTATTTTCTCAAAAAAATCCAAAAGAGACCCTTGGTCGTTGGGTAGATCTGGTACTGTTTCTGTCATCATGTACGTAATACTCGTCATTTGTCATTTCATAGTAGGCTCGCCATACACATGCTGGTAAATAGTTAGCGTCGAAACCTGCTACCGCCACTATTATGGCGTTTTTCGGGCAAATTCTGTTAAAAGCTTTTTTCACTTCTTCTTTTTCTTGCTCTTTTGGACATTCAAGAAAATTATGTAAATTCGCTGGAATATAAATAAGCATTAAATAATATCAACTAACATGCATTGAAACTTACGATCGAACAAGTTTAGATAATTCTGCTTTGCTGTAACTTTCGACATTTTGCTTCCACTTTTTTGTTTAGGTAAACTAATTTTAATGAACAGCAGTCTGGTGATGGCCAAAGAACAATACCTAATGGCCGAGTTGGCATCTGCACAGAGTTTGTGCGGTCCATGCAGATCGCTATAAAAGAAAGAGCTGTGGTCGCAGTATATTTACACAATCAGTAGGGATACCACGGTGTCGGCACCTTTGAAGTTTTCTTACAAAGTTTCTTAACAGAATCATGGCCAATTAATACTTCGGTTAGCTTACGCTAATACGGCCATTACATACCCGCAAAAAACATGATTATATGAAGCATGCCATGACTAGATGTCATTTGGCGCCACCTCTTAATGTTATTCTGAACTTTCAATCAGGGCCTACATCGATATACAAATTAAAAACAAATACTGTTACATAGGTGGATTTGAAAACTTGTCATATTTCAATCAATTATATCCTCAAATTCACATTCTCCTAGTTTGAGTCAGTAATTTTTATATAAACAGGTTCTTTCAAAGCTATTTAAAATGGTTAGAAAGTGTTTTATCTGTGGAAATCCAAACAAACCACTTTTGAATTTCCAAGTGATATGCAGATTCGTACCTAATGGCCCAAAGCTATTTCATGAGTTTAACCTTTTGAAGACCTAGGGAAAGGTCCCACAAGATCAATTGAAATAAGTTGGAAGGGATATTTCACCTGTTTCTGGCGACCCGTGAAACCAGGACGAAGTTGTGAGAAAGCCTTACTAGCTTGACAAATATTACAAGTCCGCAAATAATTAGCTATGTTTGATTTCATTTGCGGCCAATAATAAACTTCGGCCAATTTTCTATAAGTTTTAAACGATCCTAAATGACCTGAGGTTGCTTCGTCATGATACTGCTGAAACAACTCTTTCCGCTTAGATTTAGGAACTACAATTTTCCATTCAATTAAATTTGAAATTATGTCGTGCTTGTTAGGAACGAACTTATGAAAAATGTCATGTTCAAATCTCCAGGAAGGGTACTGTTCAGGAAATTATTGCACGCGTTGAATCATACGTCTATACCAGGGGCAATGATCAATAGCTGTGAAAGACATGGAACTGACTAGTGCTATAGAAGTCGAGCACGCAATAGGGCATCCGAAACTACATTAAATTTTCCCTTGCGGTGTTCGATATCAAAACTAGATTGTGCCATTCGAGCTGTCCATCTAGCTAACCTACCACTGGGAGATTGTAGCTTGTGCGTGATGATCAGTACTGACTTTAAATCGCGTAAGCTCTACATAATTTCGATACTTTTCTATTCCAAAAAGCCGAGCTAAACACTCTTTTTCGATAGTGGAATGATTTCTTTCCGGACTAGGCAAAGAGCGGCTCGCGTAAGCAACCACACGTTCATCTTCGCCTTGAAGTAAAAGAGCGTCTAAACCTACTTCGCTTGCATCGGATTGTATAATGAAAGGTTGTGTGCAATCGGGACTTGATAATGTAGCTGTGGTAACTAATAGCCTTTTAAGTTGTTCGAAAGGTCGCTCGGCGTCGTTATTCCATTTAATGCTTTTGCTTTTCAATTTTCCCTTTATGATATTTAGTATTGGCCACACAACTGTTGAGAAATCTAGAATGAACCTACGATACCAACTAGGCATGCCAAGGAAACATTTAATTTCGGTAACTGTTTTTGGAGTAGGAAATGACACAATTGCTTCTACCTTAGAAGGATCCGTACTTGAAGTTATTAATTAATACGTCGTGTAAATACACGACGTTGGGAAACTGAGGACCTAGGAAATTAATCTTTGAAGAATTTGGGGCTATTACTGAGGCCAAAGGGTAAAATTGTCAATTCAAATAAACCTCTCCCAGGAACGGTAAAAGCTGTCTTCTCACAACTACTGTTCGAAGGAGGAACCTGCCAAAAAGCTTTCTTTAAATCTATTGAACTGAGATATCGAGAATTTCTCAGACGGTCAAGCATGCCATTTACATAAGGTAGCGGATGAGCGTCGCGTTTGGTAACTGCGTTTAACTGTCGACCATCGAAACAAAATCTTAAACTACCATCTTTCTTTTTAACCATCAACGATAGGAGAGTTCCACGGTGAATAAGATTCTCATCTCACCTCAAGTTCAAGCATTTTCACTACTTCCTTATTGACTGCTTCTAACATAACATGAAACGTTTGATAATATCTTTGTTTAATGGTTTTGGCATACCAGTGTCGATATGATGACTCACTAAAAGGGTACGTTCTAAATCTGGACCACTTATTTGCTGAAATTTATTAATAACTATTTCTAGTTCCCCAACTTGTTCAAAATCAAGGTCAATCTTACTATGAATAAATTTCTTAGAGGTACTCAACCTTGACACAGTAAATCTATCGTATTTAAAATTAGTTTTCAGACCAAACAAATAACAATCGGCTCCTAAAATCAAAGCATCCGAAATATCTGGAGAGATTAGCACACCGATAGGGTCTTACTTATTCCGTCTATACGCAAAGGAAGTTCAACTACCCCCGACACATTCTGATTAGTTCCATCTGCAGTTTGCAGTTGCATTTCTGCCGGTGAATCACGCATTTTAAAATTATGCTTATTTAACAAAAATAATCCCTGACTCCATATAACTGATTGATTAGCACCCGAATCCAAAAGAGCGAGGATACTAGTGTAATGCTAGCTGGAGCTTTACCATGATTTCTGGTTTTTATTTAATTTGGAAAAGTAAGCCTGTAGCATTATTAATTGTGCCCTTTTTGAATAGTAGCTGCTTATTGGCTCAGGGTCCTGATTGCTTACACTTTGACTGACTTAAAGGAAGAAGACTTAACGGATAACACGTTTATTACATAATATGTACAGAATAAAATAAAATATATCATATGCTTCGTTTTGTATTAACCCTGTGGCTGGATCCTAGATGGGTAGGCTGCCTCGCCTGCATCGATGTATGCCAGCGAACTTCACAGTGTTCGTTTGGTGTGTAGAATAGCGCCTGCGGGATAAAGTTGGCGAAACTGTAACACCAAAATAAAACTTAAAAATGGCAACTAGTGTTGGTGTGAACAAAAGGAAGATTCTAATTTATTTCAATTATAAAGTGACTTGATTGAAGCCATGAATTTAAGTGAACATCTATACACGTGCACGTCCTTGCGATAGCATGTATGTGCACTTGGCCCTTGGCCACAGGTCAAATTCCATCTAACGTTATCAACACGTCGGCGCGTACGAAGGTTCTGCACGTCGTGACCAAATATGTTACTACGGGGTAAGTATCGATTTTTGCAAAGCTTGACTATTTCCACATAAAATACGAAATTGATTTTGTAATTTGCAAACCTATAACTCAAACGAAATTTACTCGAACGTACTTGGATGTACGTGCAAATTTAACTGTACTCTGACAGGTGTTTTAATACTTTGCAGGATTTGAATTATTACCCTTTCAACATGCGTAGGTGTTATATTTGTAGCCTAGCTTTGTTTCCGTGAAATAACCTCAATCGACAATCGCCGATACTCCAGCCGAATGTCAATTGTAAATTATTAGTTTCGTGGGCTTGCTAGGATCGTCCGCGCTGTAAATCAAAATTATTTCGATAGCCCGAATATAAGATTAATTCGCAGGCAAACGGTCGGAAGAAACCTCGCGAAATATCAAACAGTACGAGCAGTCTAGTCCGATTAACGTAGAGCTGTACGGAACAAACTTGTAGATGCCGGCTTACAAGGGAATTCGAATAAACGCAGACCGATTATTCCAGAAATACGTTTATTATAATGTAATCAGGTACCTGAGGGAGTCGAGTTATTAGCTAGAGTTCTTCCGGTCGGTTTCTGGTGTCTGAGAAGCGGAATCTTCCGCGGCGAAAGCCGCGTAAAACGGCTGAAGGCCGGACTAGTTTCTGGTAACGATCTCCTCGAGTACCCTGAACGAATTTGGTTTTAAAGGCGGCGATCGGCTCTCGGGGCTGCTCGCGCATTCAGGAAGGAGTGAGCCGTGACCGATTCTTCGTACCAGCCGCGTCGATCGAGTGGCTCGCGTTGATCCTGCCGGTTCGAGCGCATTGGAAAATGTAATTGTTGTAATGTCCATTGTTGCGAATATTAAGCGCTGTTAATTTTAAATTACGTTTGGTAACGCTTAATTAAGAGCGAAACTAGTGCCTAAAATCGTTACAGACAAAAGGACGATTGTCGGATCTACGATGACAAAAAAACAGAATTCACCTTAGGGGTATGAGTAAAATTTTTAACATGCGATAACCATTGATCTCAATTATCAGCCACTAAATGTTTACGACTGACATTCCGTTGGCTGGGAAAGAAACCAGTCTTTAATCGTTTTTTGGTGATTGCTGTTTATATTGGACAATTGGTCAAACTTGTGTCGGGTGTCCCACAGCCATAACAAAAAAGAGTGCGTTCCGCTTCGCATCTAGGAATGTCCCTTCTGCTTACAATTCCAACAAACCAAGTTCCGGTACGTTACGTTACTTGCTTCGCCCTGAGTCGATTGACACAAAAATCAGCCAATTCGGCCCACGGGTTCGCTCTCAAAGTGGCGTCAAGCAATCAAGCAAGCAATGAAAATTATTATTTTGTATGTGTACGTGTGTATAACATTATTTTAGTTAGTAATTTTCATTTGTCCATTTACAGAAAATAACGCTCTCCACGTGCAAGCATTTGAGGTTACTTTTTGGTGTTAAATTGATTGAGCAATATAAATGCAACCAATGGAAGGCTTGCCCCGAAGTAGAGGGAAAATGCTTTTATATCTTGCTCTAAATAAATCATTGCAAGAAAAAATACATACTGCTAAACAAGTAGCACGTAATAATACATCAAAACATGATAAGAATGAGGATCCCGAATATTTTCCAGAATCCTCAGACGACACAGATAGCTGCTCTGAAGCATCACAAGCAACTTTTGACGAAGACGTTGGTGAATCAGATGCTGGTGATCTGCAAGAAAATATTGAAGATTTAGATGGGGATCAAATTAATCTTAATGATGCAACAAATATAGCTCAGAGTGTTATTACAGAGATTCTGAACAATGTTTGCAGAAACTTCACTAAACAAGGCGAAAAATGAAAACGAAAGTATTATGATGTGCCCTTATGTGAAAGAAAGCGACTTAAAGAAGAAGATAATAAAAAGAAACATAATATCAAAACTGCCTGTACCATAAGAAAAAATGTATAGCAAAAATTAGTAATGAGAGAAGAATTGATATTAACCAACTGTTTTGGGATATGATAACGAAAGAAAGAAAGACCTTCATGTTCATCAGTACCCAAAAGTCTGTAACAAAACGAAATACTACTGGCACTGCAGAGTCACGAAGAAAGCATACATTAAAGGATACCCTTAAAGATAGTTTCGGTAATGTTCAATCTGTTTGTAAGAGGTTTTATTTGTCTACTCAGGATTTGGTTGTAATGATAGAGTTTTGCGTACAGTTATAAGTAATACCGATATGGAGGCGGTATCTGCTAGGGATGATCTTCTGGGAAACCACAGTCCACCAAACAAAATAAATAAAGAACCAGTTATAGAACACATTAAATAGTTTAATCCAATAATATCCCACTATCGGAGAGCACACGCACCCAATAGAAAGTACTTGCCTAACGATATTAATATCAGGATGATGCATAGTGATTTTAAAGATAAACAACACATTTATGTCGGCCGATTCATTTCACCACCAGGTAGAGCTTTCTATGAAGAAAAAAAAATTGACTTTGAAGATTTTCTGAATACTGTTCAAGCGGCCAATTCTAGAAAAGTACATGTGATTAATATGGAGATTACAAAATTTTTAGACCTGGGGGGGGGGGGGGGGAATTTAAGTCACAGTCTAAATTGAATAAGATGGTACCAAGGCCATATTTGGCTGAAATGGTTCATGTTACGTTTAAAGAGGGTCGTATTGTTTAGAATATAGAACTGCATTTGCCGGTGAATCAATTATATTGAACTTGTTAAATGCACGAGTTATAAAACAAGGGTTTCCTCCATTATCTTTTCGAAATAAACCTAAAGGCATATCCTAAGATAAGAAAGATACGATTCTTTCAGAGCTAGGTCAAATAATTCCACAGAATAGAATTAGTTTTTGGGAAAACCTGCCTGTTTCCTCAGAGAGAGTGAGGCGAATGATTAATCACTTACATTGACGGAATTGCATCAAATGTTTTACACTTTTTAAATGCATATCTTTTAAGAATTTGTTTTATTTTTTAATTGTTTAGTTTCATTAGGTTATTAAGAACTTACCAATAATTATGTACGTAGTTTGAGAAATAAAACTTTCATTTTGCATTAGGAATTTGTTTTATTTATTTATTCTGCGGATAACTTGATAATATACAATAAAATTTATATTTTGAAGTTAATCTAAGATAACACTATTTGTTTTTAATTAAATGTAATAAATTACGTATTTAGTATTTAGTATTATTAACATTTTAGCATAGTGTAATTCAGATAAGCCCGTCTATTCTAGCAAATGAGTTGTAAATAAGTAGTGAAAAATTCGTATCTGTTAAAAGATAGTTACATAATCAGAATTTTGTTTTTTCAATAACTGCATTAGATTCCTGAGAAAAAACTAGTTTTTGCAAGTACTTCACAATTTTTAAATAAAATATATTTGAGGTTGGCAAGGAACTAAAAGGGAAATTTCTGCTTCAAGAGGTCGAAGACAAAACTTTGAATGCACAACCATATCCTAGGAAGAACGGAAATCAATTTTTAATCAATTTTGGTCATTGAATTCATGGGAAGCTAAAGAAGTTCTTGTATCAACTCTTGTGTCATACACCCAACCAAAATATCGACGGAAATCAACTTTACCTGAAGAATCACGTAAGCAGATAGGTTTCCAATATCATCTTAATGCGGTGGCCGAAACTGAAAAGCCTAAGCACATAGTTTGCAAAAAAAAATGTTTTTGTCAATTTTAGGAATTAAAGAGAAAACTGTTAGACGTTGGAGGCTTGAGCATGGTACCCCTAGTACAAAAGATCAGAATAAAGAAGCCCCATCTCAAATGCAAGAATGTTCAAAGTACGTTCGTGAGTATTTAGACAGTTCACCAAGGGTTGAGTCGCATTATTGTCGAGCCTCGTCTACAAATCTTTATTTGGAACCAATATGAACCAGCTACAGACATCTTTATCGGGAGTTTCTTCACTACTGTAAAGCCAACCGTAAACGACCATCTTCTTGGAGAACATTTTTAAAAACAATTAGGTCTATGAACTCGGAAATTTATAAACCTAAAAAGGACCAGTGTAATTGTTGTTTAATGTACAAAAATTGAATTTGGAAACGTCTATTTACGAAAAACTCACGAAGAGAAAAGATGAAGCACGTAAAGAAAAAATTAAAGACAAGGAAAGTGCAGTTGAAGAAAATACATGCGTATACACTGTTGATCTTCAACTGTCTTGGTGTGTCCACGCTTAATGGCATCGCCTATTTATTACAAGGCGTGCCACAGGGCTCGCACCTTGGACCAACTTTATTCATAGCTTTTATCAACGACCTGTCTTTTAACTTCAAATCGTCTTTTCTGTTATATGCTGATGATTTAAAATTGTTCAGAGAAATTAAATCCTCGCAAGATTGTAATGTTTTACAGCAAGATCTGAATTATCTCAGTGATTGGTGTAACAAAAATAAAATGTTTTTAAACGTACAAAAATGTCATAAAATATCATTTAGTCGAATCAAAAGAACAATTAATTTTGATTACAGAATAGACAATACAGTTCTCAGCGATGTTGCTTTTATACGTGATTTGGGCGTTATTTTTACCAAAGACTTTACTTTTAATTAGCATATTGAACAAATTGTTTGTAAAGCTAACAAGCTGTTGGGATTTATATTTCGAGTAACAAAGAATTTCCGCAATCCTGATACACTAAAAATATTGTACTGCGCGCATGTCCGCTCACATCTGGAATATTGTAGCTTCATATGGAATCCTTTTTATCATACTCACATAAATAGAATTGAAATTGTTCAAAAACGTTTTCTAAAAGTAGTCTCTTTTAAATTAAACTTGAAACTTAGTTACACAGGAAAATTGTTATATTTTAATATGCTATCACTGGAACATAGAAGGACACTACTAGATATTAAAGAACTGTTCAAATTAATTAATGGCTTTTACAATGATACCTCAATTATAGCACGATTTTTTATTAAAATTCCATTATATTCTGTGCGGAATTCTTTATTCTTCTGGCACGATCAGTGTACCACAAATTTTTCGATAAACTCTCCCTCAGTTAGGCTCGTCAGAACTTATAACTTTGTGGGACAGGAGGGTATCGACATGTTTGCTGAATTTATTGCAGCAATTGCAAGATCAATCGTCTACTTACAGTAATAATACCAACATATAATATTGCTTTAATCTTTGCGTCTTCATCCATCTTTCATTTTTTTTGCAATTTTGTAATTTTTACTTTTTGTAATTTGTATCTTTGTTTTCTGGTATTCTTACTTGTGTAATCTTGTTTATTTGACCATTTTTCAATGAGTTTGTAGCCAGCAAGTGTTTGCCAATTTCACTATTTTTGTCCTTTAAGTTTTAAGTAATAATTTATTTATTTTAAATTTTTTAGTTAAAAAAAAGTGTACGCCATGAGTTGCTATCTTTTTAATTTATATTTAGGTCACAATTTTGAATTTTGTATTTAATCTCTCCTCTGTTTTTTTTTCTTTTAATTTTGGTGATTTATAGTTTAATTTTTATATGTATTATCCGTGCCGGTCTATAATTGGATGGCTACTTTTGCGTAGACCATCTGTTGACTCGGCCAAAATTGTAAATAAATAAATAAAAATAAATAAATAACTGTGGATCTGAAGAGAGCACTCATATTCGTGCCATAGCTATGGAATCATTGGTATCAATGTTGCCTCTACACTACGGTTTTTCCCTCTCCTGAACGTTCAATACTTTTCACATAGGCGCTATTGCAGTATCAACGACATATTGCCTATCAAATGAATTAATAAATCGCAAATAGGAATTAACTTCCAAATATTCAATCCATAAAATGCTAATTATATCTTAATTTACAACTTCAGGACAACAGCTGTGCTATCGCAATTTGCATAAACGCACAATGCCTAAAGCGCGGCTCATAAGTTACAATGCACATGTTTATTTCAGCAATTTTGAATTATTTCAATTCTTGCTCATTAGCGTCATAAAAGATTGAGCCAAAATGTTAATTAAACACGTTCACTTTAATTTGCTAAGATCTTAGTATTTATTCCTTGTAAAAAAACAGAGCTGATAATGGTGGCAATGGGTTATTTGTTGATTATTATTAACATTTGCTGGGATTGATAGTGTATCTGTTGTTGGCTGCTTGTCGGATTATTCACTTGCCCGTAGGTAGCGTTAAGGTTGGTTGATTGTATAGGAGCTAAATGCTCCTATTCCTTAATTGTTTATTGTTAATACAAGTATAAAACGTTTGACTCACTGAGGTTTAATATTCGAAAGTTTATTGAGGTCACGCCATCATCGAGAGCGGAGGATAAGATATCTCACGGTCAGCGTACACATCCACCATAGGAAATATAATCGGATAGAATGGAAACTTCTCAATAAAAGTTGTTAGAGATCCTGTATATAGTAACCTATATACAGGGACTCTAAAAGTTGTCATCGTTTTGCGCCATCTGCCGAGATGTGCGGCGCCTAATTGGGAACGCGGGAAATTTAAACCCAGAAAATAAATTAGTATTTTATTTACGTTATTGTTAATATGATTAAAATTATTTATATACTTCTTGACGACTATTAAATAATTTATTACCAAGCATATAAACAATTTCAATCATATTAACATAGCCTAAATAATTAATAAATTTAAATAAAAGGCATTTTTAACAATAATTCTTTTTAACAATAAAATAAGAGTATAAGTTGCTGAAGGTTTTTATTAACTTTTATCTCTTTAGTTTTTTAAATACATACGATTTGCTTTTATATATACAGGGTCTACATATTTGACATTTCTACAGTCTTTACCACTTAAAATTCTATTTATGCCAATTGTCCAATTAAATATAAGTAGTTTCATAAAGTTAGTTGCGATAAACTGTATAATTTCACTTTTATGTTCACATATAAAAGTAAATGGTACATATTTTTTAATGTACTCGCTTATGTACTTTGCATTGTTACTACATCCATAACTAGAAATTTTACTTATTAAAAATTTCGTTAGATTATAACATTTTGTAATGCTTATTACAAATGCAGGGGTACAATATTTTAAGCGCTTTTGAATTTGAAATTCTTTGGTTTCTATGAAGTCATGCATTAATTACCTCGTTTGTATTTTTAGTTAAAATATGCATTTGGCAAAATTTACATTTAAATTTAGGCAAAACTATTTTATCCGCAAAAGTCACAAAAGTGACAACTTATGTGTCTTTATTGACAAGGTAAAAGTGTCACTTTATCTGCCTAAGCAGATAAAATAGCGAGTTTTGCGTACTTCATCTGCCTAAGCACACAACATCGTTGCTCTCTTTCTTTCTTTCTGTGTTTGTTCGCTATCTCCTCCGAAGATACTGGACCGATTAAATTGTATGATGGTTTAAAATTTTGCAAATTTTTAGACTTAGATCGTAGGCCGGTTTTTATTTTCAAAAAGAGTACGAAAAAGTTTTAATTTAAATAAATCTTTAAGCAGCGGATCGGAGCATCTGTCGCCGTGGGTTATGGTGTTATAGCTGCTGTGGCCGTGTGCTATTAGCTCGGGTGATTCAGTATGTTCATATATCATTACAGTAGCGCGTTATTTGAACAAAAGAGGTTGGCGCAGGGGTACAGTGCTCGCCTGTCACGCGGGTGGCCTGGGTTCGATTCCCGGCCGAGGCATCCTTTTTTTTAAATTTATATTAATGAAACTTACCTGAATACGTTTGCGGATAAAATAGTATATGTTATTCGGCGTAAAAGTGACTTTATGTGGCTTAGCTGAATTATTTGCCTCACTAACGTTCGGCTAAATAAACTTCAGCTTCGCCACATAAAGTATCACTTTTACTCCTAATAACATAATCTACTATTACTACTAAACCCCGAAACATACGCAATACTAGAAATAATTATACTTCTAGTAAGGGTTTGTTCCGGTATATTTTTTTGTAAAATGTTTACATTCTGTTGGTCTATTTCCTCATCAAGACCTTGTGTAAGGAATGTTTTTAATTGCATTACATATTTGCCTGATGTAAATTGTTCCTCACAATAGGCTACTTGCACCACTCACAGATTTAGGTAAAGTTGTGCGAGAAATGTGTGTTTTATCATAAAACAAAGTTATAATCAGCAAATAATTGTTAGTCATGGTATAAAAAAACAAGTTTAAATAATAATTACAACGCTTAAAACGTATTTGCGCATGCGCCAAATTGCTGCTACGTCACTTTACAGTTGTTTTGCCGCGCGTTACTGTTCTAACCCCGTGTATTAATTCAGTGTTTAGTTCTGCATAATAAGTTTTATTCGCAATCACATTGTAATGTGTCAATTTCATGACATGACAACAGCTGGGAACTAGATGATTACTTGAAACTAGCCAGGAAATTATTACATACCCCGAAAAATATTACATACCTGAAGAGTGGGGTGTTTCCATGATAACAAAACATTGAGTGGGTTGTTTTCGTGGTAACAAAAATATTAGCCACATCAAGATATCTATTATTCAGAAGTCAATTGTAGTTATTTTTAAAATTAGATGATTGCAAATAAAATAGTATACATACCACGGTGGAAAGTTTCATCCCTGTCTCGAGATAAAGTTAACCTCGACGCTACGCGTCTCGGTAAACTACCTAATCTCTCGACAGTAATGAAACACTTCCCACCTCGGTATGTAATATACTATTGTTATGGAAACGACGAAAATTGTGTGTAAATACAACATCAAGGACCCCGATAAATTATTCTTTAATGTGCCTTTGGAAAGCAAAAGGCGAACTTCATGGATAAAGGCGGCGTGATCCTTCACAGTTATCAAAACATTCTTGTCTGTATGTCTGCGAAGATCATTTTAACGTAAGTAAATTAAGTCCAGTAAATTTTTAATAAGTATGTACTACTCGGTATTATACATTAGTACTTAACCTACAAAATTGTAACAACAAAATATTGTCTTACACTTATTTTATATTGTAGTTGAAAGAAGACCTGGAGAACTATGTTAAGTTTAAGCTTATGGGCGGCCAGAAGAAATTAAAACCAACTGTACTCCCACATATTTTTGCTTGCCAAGCAGATAGGAAGCGTGCTGCACTTAGAAGCCCTAAAAAAGCTGCTGCAAAACGTTCGCAACGAGCAACAATACAGGAAATTTTATCTGCTGCTACAAGTATCAACACTGAAATTTCAGAAGCTGTAGAGATGTCAGCGAATGGCAATTTACCAAGTACATCGACTTCAAGCATGAAGATTTTTACTCGGGAGCAGTCGACACAAACTATTTCACCACCATGCAAGTATTACCGAAGTGAGATAATCCAGTGCAATTTAGTGACTACCAAAAGTATAGCATGTTCCCCATTTAAGTTAAGTGTAGATCGTGCTACATCTCCAACGTCAAAAGTCGAGACCGTCTCCAGAAAATTACATTTTTCCAATTTTTCTAATAGCAATTCTGAAATAGTAATTTAAGTTACAAGACCGGAAAGTAGTGTTTTGCAGGTCGAACCAAGTAGATTCCAGGGCTCGCCTGCGGCTCGCCCTGGAAGCTTGGAGAGACGACCGACACTAATACAAACTCAATTTTTATTTTTTTTTTATAAATGTTCTAACAAATACTAAATACAACTACAACCAACCATAACTAGATAAATAAATTATTTTTGGATATTTATGTTAAATGTACAATTGTGAACGTTAAATATTTGAAGGGAAGATGTCTCTGAAATGCTGGGAATGGTCACGTTTTTTGTTGTAGTACTAACAAAATTGGTTTGGCGATGATTCTCTTTGGAGCATCCTGCTTGAATTTTGTTTGCTATATTCATTTGGTTCTGAATGGAATCTTCCACGTAGCCTTCCGCTACGGTGGAAGATTTCCATCCACCATGTCGTTTTAAATTTATAATGTCACCACCTCCATCTGCTAGCATAGTCGCTGAGCTTCGACGAAAACAGTGGCCTGTGAATTAGCCTGGATTTTCTAATCCAAGGTAGGACGCGATTTTGCTAGGGGCCTTTCCGACAGAATGCAGTCCTATAACTTGGGTTGAACACATGCCCTTGTTATAAAATATAAACAGTCGTCTATGGCAGGTGTGCGGTGGCCTAAGTTGAAAATAATTCCTATAAAGTTGCAAATCTCTTTCTGAGTTTGAACAGAGATGCCTGAGAGGCTGTATCAGGACTCCGTTACTTTGCGCTGATTCTATCCGTCAAGCACGTAAACAAGACTGTGTTTACGTTTTAAACCAATGTAGTCAATGGTACTTGAAACGGACGGCAGTAGAGACACTAACCCCGGAGCACAGCCTCATGCCCCGTGAATATTATGGCTTAGAAAGGGTAGTGAATGAATCAAACATTAAATGCAGATTAATTTTATTATGAAAATAGACTAGTATTTATACAAATAAAAAATGCTTAACGCAGTAACAATATCAAAGTTCATATGTACAGTTTAGTAGGACAAAGTGTTTAAATTACAAAACAGCAGATAAGCAATTGTGCAGGTTTATTTCCTGGTCGAGCGAAGGTCGCCCGTTGAACTCGCTGCTGTGGGTCGATATTATGCAAGAAGTGCAGGATTGCGTTTTCCTGGTTTTTAACTCATACGATTGTGTAATAACACTGGTTTTTAAATTACGAATAATGTTTCGTAAATTTGAACTGAAATATATAGTTTTAATCTAATTTAAACATATTAAATTTAGTAATTGGTGATAGCAATATTAAATAAATTGCATTTAAAAGCCATGCAACTGGATTTCGTAAATTTTAGAAAATAAAATTTATGTGTGTTTAAATCAAGTTTAAACATATTGCCAATTTTAGGCCGAAGAAAAAGAAAAGGAAAACTATATTGTTTCTTCCACATTAAGGGTTCTTAAAGGATATTCTTCTACGGTTGACTGGCGTTGTTTGGATTGATGCTTCCTTCGGTTGATCCTTTTTCGAATGTAGTAGACTGCTCCTATTAGAATAGCCCCTCCCAATAGGCTGCTTGTTATCCCGCTGGATAGATAGGAGTGGTGGCGGATGGTTTCCCATGTTACGTCTTTTAGACGCTGTTGATGATTCCTCTGGATAGGTAGTAGCGACGTCGGATGGCTCTCCAGGCTACTTCCTTCAGATGATGTTGCAGGTCTAACCGAGAGGGTTGTAAATCCTCGAAGTGGTTCGGTTGCTGCAACACTGGCTCCTTTGCTATTTCTGTAAAAGAGCTTTTGTGTTATTGTGTCGTTGAATACGTTGCCACTTGGTTTGGAACATCCCGATAACGTCCATCTGCTGCCTCTTCCTTTGGAGACGAACATTATATGAGTGCATACGATAATTAATATCACTCTTGCCGAGGTTAGCTGTTTTAAAAGATTCCGTATCGGTGTTCCACATTGCGAGTAGTTGGTAAATTTCCTTGCAGAATTTAATAAGCCGTCTTCTTGATTCCATTCTCTACGAGGTGCTAGGTGCTTAGCATTGTGTTTATAGTTTTCTGAACTTCTTGCTTCCATTTCTTGTCTCCACCCTTCATTGGGGGAGAAGTGCTTGAGATTTCTTCGGTACTGGGAACGATCGTGTGCGGGTGATGTTGGCCGAAATTTTATCTTCAGACTTTGGTTCCTGCCTACACCGAGTGCTAAGTATTTAGTGAACTCGGAGGTTTTCTCGCTTGCTGCATTTCTTGATGCCATTTCTTGATGCCACCCTCCACTAGGTGCTAAATGTTTAGAGAACTCGGAGGGTTGCTCGTGTACTGCAATTCTTGCCGCTGTGTCTTGTTGCCACCCTCCACTAGGTGCTAATTGTTTATTGAACTCGGAGGGTTTCTCGATTGCTGCAGTTATTGCTGTAACTTCTGGGCTCCGTCCATTACCGAGTGTCAAGTTTTTAGTGGACTCGGAGGTGTTCTTGTTAGCAGCAGTTATTGCTGCAACTGCTTGGCTCCATCCATCGCTAGGAGCTGCTGTAGAAACATCTGGAGGAGTTCCAACGATTTGTTCGTGGCCTGCAATTCCCTTTCCTTTCTGTCCATCGACTTTGTGAATGGGAACTTCCTGAATGGAGACTTCGTGAATGAGGACTTTGGACACTCCATGCACTTGATGATTTTCTTGTGGATGAGAAGATGCTTTTCTTTCACGTTCGATGATCACAGGATGTTGAACTTCCGTATTCTTTATATTGGCAGTTGTTATTGCTCGTTCTTCCGCTGTAGGATCGGTTGTTAATATTTTCTTCACCTGCTGGATTGTTTGCTTGTCATTGGTACGTGAACTTCGGAGCTGACCATAGCTTTTGATGTAGTGTCCTCCATGACTAAGAGTTTCGGAAGCTTCGATTTTCTGCGGTCTTTCCTGTACTGATTCTGTGAATTTCTTTTCACGTACCTGATATTTTGGGGAAAGTGTTCTTTGTGTGGGTACTTCTTCTATGTCCCAAAATTTCTGCAATTGATATTCTTCTCCAATTTGCCACGAGTTGCCAATCGTGGTATTGACCTTCATGTAGTTGTCCCGATGTTGATTGATTTGAGCCACTGTGTCTGTGAATTTATTCTCACATACCTGATTGTCTGGAGAAATTTTTCGTTGAGTGGGAACTTCTTCTATGTTCCATAATTTTTGTAACTGATATTCTTCTCCAATTTTGGCAACCATGGTGTTGACTTTACTGCTGTCGTTATGCTGTCTTCCAATGGTTCCAGATAAGATCCAGCCCAGCTCGGTATTTTGTCCTAAGATGCCATCCTTGGTTTTAGTGATTCCTTCTAGAATTATTTTTGAATATTCTTCGGCTCCTAGAATTATGTCTATGGGGCCAGGTTGGTTGAAGGTTGGATCGGCGATAAAAATATTGCTCCAGGAATTGATATTTACGTTTGGGATAGGGGATGAAGGCATGGCTTTGGTAAGTTTGGGAAGTATTAGTAAATTTACAGGTAGGGAAAAGTTACTTGAAAATCTAGGTGTGATCAAACCTGGGATTTTCCATTTGGCAATTTTTGGCTCGCTGTTCCCAATTCCTGTGATTTCAGCTCGAACTTTGGTCCTGGGTAACCCCAATAATTCGGCTGATGCTTCCGTGATAAACGACCCCTGAGACCCGGGATCTATTAATACTCGTAGTAGATGAGTCATCCCGGATGCTGCTTTTACTTGAACCATTGCTGTGGCAAGTAGAACTTGGCTCTCCTGTGCGCCAAAATTGGCGGTGATGATGTCCGACTTCGGCTTCTTTTCTGGAGCGTTGGAAGTTTTCATAGCTGCTGCATGAGCTGACGTCCTCATCTTTTGGGCAGGGAGCGGCCTTGATGGTGGCTGCGCTTTATGAAGCAGTGTATGATGCGGGAAGCGACAGATCCTACAATTAAAATAGGCACGACATGGAATATTTGAATCGTGCCGCAAGCATCGATAGCACAATCGATTGGTTTTTACTGCTTCTAGTTTTTCATGGGTAGGTAGCCTCTGGAATTGACTACAGTTGTCGATGTAATGATCCCCATGGCACAGCTTACAATTTAGGGATGCGGAAGCGTAATTCTTCTGTGGTCTTTCCTGCGCGGGCTTTCGAGCTCCATCTATGGATTCTAGGGATTGGAACCGCACTTGCAGGAAAGCCATTAAATTTTGGTGATCCTGGACTTCATTTGGACATTGAAGCGACTGTTCATATAATTTGTTGGTTTCAGGATCCCATTTTCGAGCGATAGCTCTGTTAATCCACGGACCCCAACTGTCCGTGGAGATGCCTAAATTTTTGATTGCCTCCACACATTCCTTGATGGAGTCGTGCAATCGTTTTAACCCTTGGGCTGACTCTTTGGAGAGGACCGGCAGATCGAATATGGTATCTAGCAATTTAGTTAAAATAAGGCGATTATTTTGATACCTTTGTTGCAGCAGATTCCAGGCGGTGTTGTAGTTTGCTTGGGTAACAGCTAGATGCTGGATCAGTCGGCTTGGCTCTCCCTTAAGATGCGTCTTTAAATATTGCATCTTGATGACATCGTCCATATTCTGGTTGTCATCTACTAATTTGGTGAACAGGTCCTTGAAAGTGGCCCATTCCTCATAATTTCCCTCGTATATGGGGATTTTGACTTGAGGAAGCGAGATGGCTGCTGCTTGCTCGTTCCTTGTTGGCGCTTGCAATAAAATAATTAAATTTCTGTACCTGTCTTCCAACGTAGTATATTCAGGACTGAAGTGCATTTGTTCTGAAGCCATGTCGTTTGACATAACTTCTTCGTCCATCTCGACCACACGATCCCATTTTTCTCTTAATTCCCTTGTCGTGATGGCGGGCCTCCCTAATTCTTGTGTTAGCTCGGCGTCGTCCATCGCTTGCTTAAAATTCTGGATCCGAATCTGCAGTTTTCGGATACGAACCTTTTGATCGGGGTTAGCCACCATTTCCTCTTGTGTTCTGCTTGCGGAGGGGTTGGAAATTTCCGTTGCTTTTGAACAGCTCTGCAAGTAACTTTTTGCTTCGCCGTATATGGCTGTAATTTGGTCGTAATACCCTGTTTTAAAATAATTATGAGTTGGAATACTTAGCTGCCCCATTTCTGCATGATTTTTAGTTGCAGCGTTCCAAAGATCGTCCAGCGTTTTGTTGCGACTGGCGATGTAGGCTTCATTTTTTCGGCTGGCAGGGTCCTTTTTGCTGTTGGATAATATTTGCTTTATCTTCTGCGCGAGCTCTTCTTGGGCGATAGCTAAGTTGTTGAATTCCTCCATGTTGTTGGCCATTTTTCTGGGAACTGGGTGGTTGGCAGATGTTGTCTTCTTCTCGGGATGTGTTTTTTCGTTAGTTGGAGACAGATCCGGCTCGAAGGACCATGAACAGAGATGCCTGAGAGGCTGTATCAGGACTCCGTTACTTTGCGCTGATTCTATCCGTCAAGCACGTAAACAAGACTGTGTTTACGTTTTAAACCAATGTAGTCAATGGTACTTGAAACGGACGGCAGTAGAGACACTAACCCCGGAGCACAGCCTCATGCCCCGTGAATATTATGGCTTAGAAAGGGTAGTGAATGAATCAAACATTAAATGCAGATTAATTTTATTATGAAAATAGACTAGTATTTATACAAATAAAAAATGCTTAACGCAGTAACAATATCAAAGTTCATATGTACAGTTTAGTAGGACAAAGTGTTTAAATTACAAAACAGCAGATAAGCAATTGTGCAGGTTTATTTCCTGGTCGAGCGAAGGTCGCCCGTTGAACTCGCTGCTGTGGGTCGATATTATGCAAGAAGTGCAGGATTGCGTTTTCCTGGTTTTTAACTCATACGATTGTGTAATAACACTGGTTTTTAAATTACGAATAATGTTTCGTAAATTTGAACTGAAATATATAGTTTTAATCTAATTTAAACATATTAAATTTAGTAATTGGTGATAGCAATATTAAATAAATTGCATTTAAAAGCCATGCAACTGGATTTCGTAAATTTTAGAAAATAAAATTTATGTGTGTTTAAATCAAGTTTAAACAGAGTTTGTAATAAAGGATCGGGTGGTTTTAGTTTTGGAGTTATTGACGATCAACATTGTTTCCTTATCCTCTTATATCATTCACCGTCATTTGAACGAGCTCCTCGCGGCGACATGCACCTGCAGAACCCATAATTAGAAGCACCTAAAATAGAATTAAAATTTATTGTAACCAGTTTTTACTTTGATTTTTTTTCTAGTGTACCTTAAGCATAAGATATTCGCTATCAGGAGCATTATTCAGAAATGTTTCAATTTGTTCTCTTGTAAGAATCTTAGATTTCTTCGGCTTATAACCAATAGACTTCTTCTTTATAAACGCTATTAATTTGAAGAACTTGCTAATGTCCACTCCTTCTTTTGTGGCCAGCATGGATTTGAGCGTTGAATATAGGCTCCATAAGCTCGAAGAGGCCAGTTTTTGGGATTTTTTAGCAAAGCAAACCAAAAGGACTTCTTCACCTACCTTTTTTACTTTCTTTTCTCGGCACCAATTTAAAAATGCATCGTACGCCTTTTCGTACCGAGCTTTAGACTTTTCCGGCCATATGTCGTATGTCGCCTTCTTAGACGCTTCCAAAATTTCTTGCGGAATTATATTTTCTGTCTCTAGCCGTTCAAAATCTGAATCCATATTTTTCAAATTCACTTTTAAGAATTCAAACAAATTATGACATAAGTATATTATTTGGTTTGTTGTTTGTTTGTTGTTACGATACTTTTGGAGTGTCCCCCGTAGTATTGAACCTCTGCTAGCTGAATTTCTGAACTTGAATATTTGTGGTTGGCTTTTGTCAATTTTTGCATGCTTTAAACCGGGTATAATTAGCTGTATCTTATTTTTAATTATTTTCCTATAATTATCAAGCAGTTTGGTAAGCAACTCTTCGAATAATTACCCATATTCTACTAATTAAATTTATTTTGGTCATATTCCTACAGATATTTGTATATGGCGCTTAGGCAACCCCTGTTACAAATTATTCTGCACTATTCTATTTGTTGCTAGATAAAGGATATCACTTCTTGCAGTCAAATTTTTCAGGCTGTTTTTTTTCGCATCTTCTGGCCCAAAAATTTTGGAAAGTTTTGATAACTGGTGGCTGGTGGATTTTTGAGGTCTTTCCCATTTTAAACTTGGTGCAGGCTGCTAGTGCCTCGGCCGTGTGCTTAAATTTTTGAGCTAATTAGTATAGCTCAGCTCCGTTTTGATTTTTCGGAGGATCTGAAAAAGCACATGTGCCCTTAAGAAGTTCGTATTTGATTTGGTTATACGTACGTCCTTCGCAACTGCGGATTCGTCTGAGGCCAGCATTGCTTCTGCCCTTTCTTCTGGCTCAATTCCAGCGTGAGGTAAGATAAGGCCAGTTTCTTCTTATTCGGGACTTATTTGGGCGTTGTGCGTTATAGCCATTCCCTGTGGCATTCGATTTACTGTGGACTTCGATTTACTGTGGATTTGGATTTATTGTGGGATGCCATTTCCTGTCGGCTACGATCTTGGGAGAGTTCGGACGCTTCCTGCGAGAGGTTGAACTCCCCCCTGAAGAGGCTTAGCATTCCTTGTTCGGCTGCACACTGCGGGCATCCAAACCGTCGATTTGGGCCCCTGAAACTATCGAGTTGTCAAGGAGCTCTACAAATTCCCTGGGAGCTACGCTGGAGGGTGTAGCACTGCACTCACCTGTGATACAATCACCGCTTCCTCGGTCCGCTGGGCCTCCCGCTGTGTCTGCCGGAACCTCCATTGCTTCTGCCGTCCTCGGCCCTCCGCAAGCCACAGGTTAGGAGCTGACATGTTTTTACTACAGGCAAGAAACTGATATAGCTATTTGCGCCTGGTGTATTTTATAGTTAGTTATTGGAATCTCGTCTCATTAACATAGGGCATGTAGGATATTTTTGGCATAGTAATGCTTCTTCGAGTTAGATGTTAGTGCATGCTTTTGTATAATTTTAATGCGTTATTGTGATAGGGCTATTGCAAATTTTGAGCGCCCATTTTGTGCAGGCTACTGACCTGTATTGAATCTTTAATCGAGCTCACCCGAATTGGTAAAAACAGCTCTGCGGCTCAATCCTGTAGGAGCCTTCGGTTTCGGATTGGCCTCGAACCACGGCGTCTCCGTGGGGGCCTGCGAGGATCTTGTTTGGGTGGTTCTGATGATGCGGGGGCTTGTCGGCCGCCGCGCCCCATTGAACTCCCCTGCAAATTGTATGTTAGATCATCCGCGCTAGTATTTCAGTTTTAAGGCAGTACTTACCGCATGTTGCCTACTGTTTGCTCGATATCTTCGGGTTTGTGTCGACGCCATTTGCATGTCGGTCGCTGAGGTCTGACGTCATATTTAGCGTATCGTGGCTAGAGAACCGATTACGGTAGCCGATTGCCTTACTTAGGAGTCGCGTGAACCCGTTAATTATTTTGTCGGAACTCTGTTTGCGGCGTTCGCAATTTTTCCGCGTTATTGTAATTTATTTGCGAGCCTCTACGTAGGTACAAGTTTGCCGAAGGTTTATTCAAGCGATTGCTTTAGCGTTCATTTATGCACCTGATGTATTTCCACTAAGAAGACTGCTCTGTTACTATATGGCCATATATCCTCGTAGTTTTGACAATAGAAATTTTGGAATAATTACTTTAGAGTCTTTCTGAGCTGATATTCGGGGTTTCGCATCAGCTGAGCGCTTGCATAACCTGGCCCTGCTATAACCTGCCTCACAGGGATTAATTTATTTTTTTTTAAATTTAATACTCGCTACGCTCCGTTTTTAACCGCGCAATGTTTTAATGTGTTAGCCCATTCACAGGTCATAGTCATTGCTGCTCGTGGGCTACTATTTGCTCGATATTTATATTTATATCTGTATTTATATTTATTATTGCATGTCGCATACTGTGTGTTTTCTTTGGTGTTGCTAGAAATATTGCCTGCTGTGATTTATATATATATACTTATGTTAGCCTTGCACTATAGTACGCACCAATATTTGAAATAAAGCTGTGATCTATTCATTGGTTGTTGATTTGTTTATTTTTGACTTGCTGGTTTTTATCTTCGACCTTGTGTAAGGTCCGGCACAAGGAATTGGATCTGAGTCTAGGACCTGGCGCCCACTCCTTTCTTTTTTTTTTGTATTCTCTTTCAGCATAGCTGGAACCCTGCGACCCTCGCGGCGAGCTAGCCCAATTAGGCCGATAGTTACCAGCCGGCAAAATATCAAATATAACTTTCGCCAAAAGGTAAGGCCGACCGTCTATCTTCCCTTACAAGAAGATTTTGACGCCCAACGCTTTAGGGCCTTGAAAGGATTTTTGACTACGTCGTTGTTAGGGTACTTGGTGGTACTATAGTGCAAATCGAATTGTTAGGGTGTTAGAATTTATTATTGGCTAGGTGATTTACATTTGGTATTATTTACTGTCGATACTTGTTGGGTATTTACAATTGATTATTGCTAGTTATAGGTTTGTTTATTGCATGCTTAATTACAGGTTCTTGCTTGGATAGTTATAAGTCTAGCTTAAATAAGTTTTTTTTATCATCTTGTCCTGTTGGAACAGCAAGATGGTATTTAGATTAGATGTTAATCGTTTGCTCGTCGCTGAGCTCGATTATGAGCTTCGAGTTAGAGACATTGCCATTCAGGGCAACGTCCAAGACAAACGTAAATTACTCCGTGCTCGTATGAAGATAGATCTTCTTATGAATGTCACTTTCACTCCCGTATCTTTGGACGCTACTGACGAACTCGCGGTTTGCGAAGACAAACTTTCTATTTTAGCTGCCGAAATTGATAGTTGCACCTCTAGGAACCTGGACAATGATGCACAACGATTAGGTACTCGCCTTCTTCATGTTCAAGGTCGGTTAGGTCATATTATAGCAGAACCAGATTCCGCTTCTAGGTTGGAGTCCTTGAAGAAAGGATGCGAACAACTACTTGCTGCTTTGGAAGCGAAGCTTCAGCTTCACGCTGATGCTCAAGCTCGTAACGATACGTCAGTCGCACCGAGTGATTCAAGCTCGGAGGACGGTTCAGTAGCTTCGCTCCAGGAAACTCATATTCGCCCCCTAGCTCTGTTGTCACTACGTCTCAGGAAGACGCTGCCTTGCCCATTCGTCCTATTGCTAGCTCGGTTACGTGGAGTCATCCTTTGTCCACTTCACAGTTCTTTGCCCCTCAGCCTATTCCTAGTAGCTCAGCCCTGCAGCCTGGCATATACTTAGATTATCCGCCCTTTGCTGATGCTGTCAATCGTCGTTCTTCTGCTGCCGAAGATGTCAACCAGTCTGCCTCGCATAGACACACTTCGACTGCCAACTATTTAGCCATCAACAAATGGAGGATCACCTTCGATGGAGGAAATGGCTTAACTAGCTTTTTAGAAGAAATTGAAGAAACTCGCATAGCTCGAAACGTATCCAAGGATCAACTTTTTGCTGCTGCCATCGAATTGTTCACTGGCAACGCTCGAATTTGGTTTCGTTCCATTCGCAACACTATTCGTTCTTGGGACGAATTGATCATCGCTTTGAAAGCCGCTTTCCTGCCTTGTGATTATGAAATCAGCCTATGGGATGAGAACCGTAGTAGAACCCAAGGACCCGATGAGCCCGTGACGGTCTATGTTGCTGTTATGGAGAACCTTTTTAGTCGCCTTTCTCGTTTACCTGTAGAAATGGAGCGCATAGAGATTATGCGTAGGAACTTGCAACCATACTTACAGGCTCAATTGGCTCTCTACTGCCCAACGAGTATCGCTCAGCTTAGACAACTTGGCAAACTGATTGAGGATGCTAAGGTGCGATCTTCAAGGTTCAAGAATCCACCTCCGCCTTATCAAGCCCTCGAACCTGACTTGGCTTATCACAAGCCCCGTTTTGGAGCTAGAGCTGCTGCCATTGAGGAAACTAGTTCCACTCCTAGTCCCTCTACCGGAGAACAAGTCTGCGATGTTACAGCCGCTCGACCCTATGGTGTGTGCTGGAACTGTGGGAAGCCCGACCATCGCGTAGCTCAGTGTCCATCGCTGCGCAAATTGAAATGTTATCGCTGCGGTAAAGCTGACGTCGCAATTCGTACCTGCCCTTCCTGTTCGGGAAACGGGAACGGAAGGCGTTAAGAGGCCGATTAGCGTCTTCTCCCGCCGCCATTTCTGAGGCCAATGTCGTCTCCCAATCTCGAGAAACGGATCACATACCTACTGGACATCGTATTCTGCTCGACTTCATCTTAGGTCACGCCAACAAAGATGAGAGGCCCTATCTTCGTGTTTCGATTTATGGCAAGGATCTACTTGGCTTGTTGGACTCCGGCGCGAGCCGTACCATTTTAGGTCGCCAAGGTTGGGAAGTATTGAAGGACGTCTGCAAATTAAGCTCTGCTAAATCTACCACCTGCAGCGTCGCCAACGGTGATAAATGCCATAGCATAGGTACACTTACCGTCCCCATCGTACTGAGAGATCGAGTGAGAACTTTCGAAGTCCTGGTTATTCCTTCACTCCCACATACATTAATTTTGGGCACTGACTTCTGGAAGAGGATGGCCCTTGTGCCAGATCTTCGCCATGGGGAATGGACCTTCTCCAAAGCCTCGGCTGACGAGCAAATCACAGCAATCCGTTCGACTGAACACCTCACGGACAAAGAACAAGCCGTGCTGGACCAGACTATCAGTGAAGCCTTTACCATGATAGGAGATGGCGTAGGATGCACTCACCTAGTAGAACATGTCATTAAAACTGATGCCGAACCAATTAGGCAGCGTTATTACCCAATCTCGCCTGCTCTTCAGAAACATGTGAATCAGGAGCTCGACGATATGTTGGAGAAAGGCATCGTAGAACCTTCAACATCGGCATGGTCCTCGCCCATCGTCATGATAAAGAAGAAGGATGGTTCTTATCGCTTTTGTGTGGACTATCGGAAGCTCAACAAGGTTAGCCAACCTGATGCCTATCCACTTCCGTATATCAGCAACATCTTGGACAAGTTACGTGATGCACAATACCTGACCACGTTAGATGTCAAGTCAGCTTACTTTCAGGTGCCGGTTTCTGTCGCTAGCCACCCGCTAACTGCTTTCACTGTCCCTAATCGTGGGTTGTATCAATTTTGTCGCCTCCCGTTCGGTCTTCATACCGCCCCGGCGACTTGGCAACGTCTTATCGACCGAGTTATTGGTGCCGACCTAGAACTTTACGCCTTCACATACTTGGATGACGTTATTATCTGCACTCCTACCTTCGAAAAACACCTGGAGGTCTTGAAGGAAGTCATATCCAGAATCGCCAAGGCCGGCCTAACTTTGAACCGGGAAAAATGTCATTTTTGCAAGCCCGAACTGAAGTACCTGGGGTACGTCGTGAACTCCAAAGGTCTACTCGTCGACCCGGAAAAGGTCGAAGCAATTTTGAACATCCCTAACCCCAAGACGGTACCAGAGGTTAGAAGGATATTGGGAATGGCATCGTGGTATCGGCGCTTTGTGCCTAACTTTTCTTCAGTTGTGTCACCTATGACTCGCCTGCTTCGCGAACCAGAAGTTTGTTTGGTCTGAGGAATGTCAAACCGCATTTGACACCATTAAAGACTGCCTCGCTCGGCCCCTGTGCTCTCTTGCCCAGATTTCAGTCGGCCCTTCACTATCCAGACGGACGCCTCTGGCTATGGACTCGGAGCCGTCTTGTCCCAGACGTATCCTGAGGGAGAGAAGGTCGTCTGTTATATAAGCCGTTCGCTCACGAAGAATGAGCGGAAGTTTAGCACAACGGAACGTGAATGTCTCGCGGTACTCTTCGCCATCGAAAAACTTCGCCCGTACATCGAGGGAACTAAGTTCGACGTCGTGACTGACCACTACGCCCTCAAGTGGTTGCATAATATTAAAGACCCCACAGGACGCATTGCGCGTTGGGCCATACGCCTACAATACAATTTTAACGTCATACATCGCAAGGGCAAAGACAATGTCGTACCTGACGCTCTATCCAGGTCCGTACCAATTATCGATGAAGTAATCGAGGACGACGATATTCGAGATCGCTGGTATGCTCGGATGCGCCTAAAAGTCCGAAACGATCCACAGCACTATCCTGCTTGGCGCGAGTCGAATTCGCAACTCTATAAACATGTTAGGAGCCCGTATCCAGAACTCATGCAGGCCAATGAAGATTGGAAGATAGTTCTACCTAAGGACAAACGTTCAGAAGCACTTAGACGTAATCATGATGATCCTACCTCAGGACATCTTGGCGTTTCGAAAACCTTAGCTCGTATAGCTCAGAGATACTACTGGCCCAAGATGCGAACGGACGTTCTGCGCTACATTCGCAACTGCAAGGTGTGTTCCCGCACTAAGCCTGACCAACGACCTCCCGCTGGACATATGGGAGGTCACACAAACATCTCGAAGCCCTGGGAGGTCATCTGTATGGACCTCATAGGACCTCTACCTCGTTCTTCTCGGGGATATCAGTATATACTTGTAGTGGCTGATTGCTTCACTAAACTTCCTCTTGTATTTCCCCTTCGTAAGGCTACGGCCGCTTCAGTCGTACGTCACGTTGAAGAAAACGTGTTTTTATTGTTTGGCGCTCCGAAGAGAATTATCTGCGACAATGGTGTCCAGTTCAAGAGTCGCGAATTTACTGCCTTGGCTAGGAACTATGGCTGCAGAATAGCGTTTACAGCGTTGTATCACCCTCAGGCAAACCCAACGGAACGCATCAATCGTGTTCTGAAAACAATGCTTACAGCGTACGTGTTCGACAAACAACGTGAGTGGGATAAATACTTACAAGTCTCTTGTGCCATAAGAACCTCCAAGCATGATGTCACTGGTCATAGCCCCTACTTTTTGAATTTTGGCCGAGAAATTACACTCGACGGGAATCCTGAAGGAAGACCTGAAGATGAAGGTCCCGAACTTCGTGTCATAAGGGATGAAAACCCCAACATAAGAGCCCAAGCGCTGCAACGGTTGTACAAAGAAGTAAAAGTTCGTCTTGCTAGGGCCTACGATCGTTCGAAGGTATACTACAACCTGCGAAGACGACCTGATCAATATCAGGTAGGCAACTCCGTTTGGAGAAGAAACTTCACGCAATCGGATGCTGCTAATCACTATACTGCTAAATTGGCATCCAAGTTCATTGGACCCTTTATAATTCATAAGAAATTGTCTCGCTTCATTTATCAACTTAAGGATCCGGACGGTCGTTTGCGTGGGAATTGGCATGCCAAAGACTTGAAGCTCAATAACGCTGTCGACGATAATGATGATTTGGTTTAGTCTACGTCTTTTTGGGAGGTTGGTTTGGGGACGTCGGACGGAATCTTGGGACCCCACTCACCTTTCCTTTTTCTCGAATTGGAGTCCCGACCTAAACATCTGGTCCCTTCATTTCTCGCATCTTTCTCTTTCTCATTTTTTTTTTCTCGTTTGAAAGGGATGTTCCCTCTTTTTGCTGTGTTCGTTCTCTTTATACTTCGTGTTATTTTGGGTATCCGTTCTATCTTCCGTCATTTGGAGATAGCTTCAGTGCTGTAGGTCGATCCTGGGCCTAAGTACTTAACCCTTGGTTGAGGTTGGTTTTCCTTTCCCTTCTTCTGTGTCGTTCGCTTTCCTGTCTCCCACTCCGCATTTTTCCGAGGTGTTTGCGTTTCGGGTGCATCTTTGCTGCAACCTGACGTAGCCTTCCCTTCCACCGGCGCAGCTCACGTCATCTTGCAGCGACGGAAGAGGTTGGTGTCTAGTTGTTTTCGATGTTGTGCTTGGACTCTTACATGCTCTCTTCTTGTCTACTTCTTTAGATCCTTTGTTCCTTCCCTTTGTTTCCTTCCGGCAGGCATCGTTTTTTTTGTTGTCTCTTAGGGCGATTTCTTTTGTTGGCATTTGTATGGTCGGGTAAATCTGGGGTGATTTACCCTCCCTTTTGTGGGGGGAGGATCTGTTACGATACTTTTGGAGTGTCCCCCGTAGTATTGAACCTCTGCTAGCTGAATTTCTGAACTTGAATATTTATGGTTGGCTTTTGTCAATTTTTGCATGCTTTAAACCGGGTATAATTAGCTGTATCTTATTTTTAATTATTTTCCTATAATTATCAAGCAGTTTGGTAAGCAACTCTTCGAATAATTACCCATATTCTACTAATTAAATTTATTTTGGTCATATTCCTACAGATATTTGTATATGGCGCTTAGGCAACCCCTGTTACAAATTATTCTGCACTATTCTATTTGTTGCTAGATAAAGGATATCACTTCTTGCAGTCAAATTTTTCAGGCTGTTTTTTTTCGCATCTTCTGGCCCAAAAATTTTGGAAAGTTTTGATAACTGGTAGCTGGTGGATTTTTGAGGTGTTTCCCATTTTAAACTTGGTGCAGGCTGCTAGTGCCTCGGCCGTGTGCTTAAATTTTTGAGCTAATTAGTATAGCTCAGCTCCGTTTTGATTTTTCGGAGGATCTGAAAAAGCACATGTGCCCTTAAGACGTTCGTATTTGATTTGGTTATACGTACGTCCTTCGCAACTGCGGATTCGTCTGAGGCCAGCATTGCTTCTGCCCTTTCTTCTGGCTCAATTCCAGCGTGAGGTAAGATAAGGCCAGTTTCTTCTTATTCGGGACTTATTTGGGCGTTGTGCGTTATAGCCATTCCCTGTGGAATTCGATTTACTGTGGACTTCGATTTACTGTGGATTTGGATTTATTGTGGGATGCCATTTCCTGTCGGCTACGATCTTGGGAGAGTTCGGACGCTTCCTGCGAGAGGTTGAACTCCCCCCTGAAGAGGCTTAGCATTCCTTGTTCGGCTGCACACTGCGGGCATCCAAACCGTCGATTTGGGCCCCTGAAACTATCGAGTTGTCAAGGAGCTCTACAAATTCCCTGGGAGCTACGCTGGAGGGTGTAGCACTGCACTCACCTGTGATACAATCACCGCTTCCTCGGTCCGCTGGGCCTCCCGCTGTGTCTGCCGGAACCTCCATTGCTTCTGCCGTCCTCGGCCCTCCGCAAGCCACAGGTTAGGAGCTGACATGTTTTTACTACAGGCAAGAAACTGATATAGCTATTTGCGCCTGGTGTATTTTATAGTTAGTTATTGGAATCTCGTCTCATTAACAAATAGGGCATGTAGGATATTTTTGGCATAGTAATGCTTCGTCGAGTTAGATGTTAGTGCATGCTTTTGTATAATTTTAATGCGTTATTGTGATAGGGCTATTGCAAATTTTGAGCGCCCATTTTGTGCAGGCTACTGACCTTTATTGAATCTTTAATCGAGCTCACCCGAATTGGTAAAAACAGCTCTGCGGCTCAATCCTGTAGGAGCCTTCGGTTTCGGATTGGCCTCGAACCACGGCGTCTCCGTGGGGGCCTGCGAGGATCTTGTTTGGGTGGTTCTGATGATGCGGGGGCTTGTCGGCCGCCGCGCCCCATTGAACTCCCCTGCAAATTGTATGTTAGATCATCCGCGCTAGTATTTCAGTTTTAAGGCAGTACTTACCGCATGTTGCCTACTGTTTGCTCGATATCTTCGGGTTTGTGTCGACGCCATTTGCATGTCGGTCGCTGAGGTCTGACGTCATATTTAGCGTATCGTGGCTAGAGAACCGATTACGGTAGCCGATTGCCTTACTTAGGAGTCGCGTGAACCCGTTAATTATTTTGTCGGAACTCTGTTTGCGGCGTTCGCGATTTTTCCGCGTTATTGTAATTTATTTGCGAGCCTCTACGTAGGTACAAGTTTGCCGAAGGTTTATTCAAGCGATTGCTTTAGCGTTCATTTATGCACCTGATGTATTTCCACTAAGAAAACTGCTCTGTTACTATATGGCCATATATCCTCGTAGTTTTGACAATAGAAATTTTGGAATAATTACTTTAGAGTCTTTCTGAGCTGATATTCGGGGTTTCGCATCAGCTGAGCGCTTGCATAACCTGGCCCTGCTATATCCTGCCTCACAGGGATTAATTTATTTTTTTTAAAATTTAATACTCGCTACGCTCCGTTTTTAACCGCGCAATGTTTTAATGTGTTAGCTCATTCACAGGTCATAGTCATTGCTGCTCGTGGGCTACTATTTGCTCGATATTTATATTTATATCTGTATTTATATTTATTATTGCATGTCGCATACTGTGTGTTTTCTTTGGTGTTGCTAGAAATATTGCCTGCTGTGATTTATATATATATACTTATGTTAGCCTTGCACTATAGTACGCACCAATATTTGAAATAAAGCTGTGATCTATTCATTGGTTGTTGATTTGTTTATTTTTGACTTGCTGGTTTTTATCTTCGACCTTGTGTAAGGTCCGGCACAAGGAATTGGATCTGAGTCTAGGACCTGGCGCCCACTCCTTTCTTTTTTTTGTATTCTCTTTCAGCATAGCTGGAACCCTGCGACCCTCGCGGCGAGCTAGCCCAATTAGGCCGATAGTTACCAGCCGGCAAAATATCAAATATAACTTTCGCCAAAAGGTAAGGCCGACCGTCTATCTTCCCTTACATTGTTTATCGAAACAATAACACAATTGTTTCCATAGTTTCCACAAGTTTTTCAGTATTTTTTATTTTTTTACATCACGGCCTGCTGAATTGCGTGACAAATGTCATTATGACGTTTGTCAAACAATTCAGCAGGCCGTTTTTCACATAGAGGGATCAGAAAGAAACAAAAATAGGGACCGGCAATAGTATTTAACATTACAAGCCAGGTAAAACAGGTTTTACTGGCGATAGGATTGGGATATCCTTGAGCCAGTAAAAATGGTTACCTGGCATGTATTGTTGAATGTTTTATTTGTTCCTCACTTGTAAATAACTAGAAATTTATCATTTATTCAAAATGTCAAACTGACAAGCAACTAAATTAATCAATATGACACATACTAAGGAAGACAACTCTGGCTTTGCACGCTATCATTTATCTATGAGCACGCTTGTAAAATTTTACTGGCTAACCAGTAAAAAATTTACTGGCTAGCCAGTTAAGAAACATTTTCAAGGTGAATACAGTGACTTGATAAATTGATGTTTACAAGTGAGGAACAAATAAAAGCTTTTACCGGTCCATGATGCCCGTTTTCCGATCTTGACCGGCAAAACGTTACTTTCTGGCGAAAAAATTCTCCAGAAAGTGTATATTTTCTGGTCGGTCGTGCAAAAATGATGTTACTTCAAAAAAGAAAACATTTGAAAAACATGACAGTTTTACTTCAACATCAGAATTTGATAGTTCATTCTCACTATCAAGCGAAACAGAATATGATGATGAACAGAACGAAGTAAACGAAGAAATAAAGGAACTTTCGTCTAGGAGAATGTTAAAGTTGCTTCCTCTAAAGTCGAGATATTACATGGGTCTTCCCGAAGATTGTTACTATATTATTAATTTACTTCAAAAATATAATCCAATAACTGTTGTTAACATATATGTGACACTTAAAAAGATTAGAACTGGCTTGCAATTTTCTGAACTCGCTGATGACTTTGGAATGTCCGAAAGCAATGCTAGTAGAATATTTGCAAAGTCAGTTACAATATTAAGCAAAAATTTAAAACGATTCATTACGTGGCCTATAAAATCAAAAATAACGGAATCATTGCCTATTGCATTTATAGCTTATTATAGTAACGTACAATGTATAATCGACTGCTTGGTAATCGAAATTGATAAGCCAAGCAATTCAGTTCACCAAAGCCTAACGTGGTCAGAATATAAAAAAGCAAATACACTGAAGTATTTAATATCCGCCACACCAAATGGAATAATAAATTTTATATCTACTGGTTATGGAGGAAGGGCTACAGATGCAATCATTGTAGAAGAAAGTGGCTTTCTCGAAACATTGCCACCTGGAGCTGCTGTTATGGCAGAACATTTGCTGGTAGAAAAGGGATGTTCATTAATACGACCGCCTAGTGTAGATAAAAATATAAGAAGCTCAAAAGCTGATGTGTTAAAAACTAAATCAATAGCTAGTCTACGAATTCATATTGAACGTGTTATTCGAAGATTACGAGAATTTAAAACATTAAAACCCCATTCGTGTCTCAACACAAACCTGCTTAAATACACTGATCATATGATTTTTATTGCTTGTGCATTTATAAATATGCAAACTGCTTTAATTAAATAAATTATTAGGTACCTTTAAAACATAGTTTTATTTATTAAGAATGTAATCTGTATTGTACATAGAATTTTACACATTATAATCAATGCAGTAGCCATATCATAAATCAAATGGATTAATGACAAGTAGAAGGATCACACTAACAAATTAGAATGTTTTGGAATTTGCAACAATTTTTAGAAAAAATTATTTTTCAATCAAATTTTAGAACATTTTAGGAATCAGAATTATAATAAGTGGTTTTTTCAGCTACAGAATATTTTTACATCATGTCATACAGCAAAAATATTTGTTTACCTATTATATGTATTAACAGAAATAGAAAACAACGCTTTTTGTTTATTGTAAACAAAATTAAAGCTGGTGCATTCAAAACTGAAACACAATTATAATAACTTGCAGTGACACTGTAAAATTTTACATTTATTACAATTCTAAAAATATTAAATATTACTTAAAAATAGTTACACGCTTATCCCTAACAATAAAAATTAAAAATGCAGTTATTTGTTCGCAGATGCTAATAAAATAGGAAAAATATTTTTTGTCCAGAAGTTCTCAGCTTCTAACATTGTTTGTTTAATGTAATTTGCATCATAGCCCACAGAAATAAAATTAACTCTTTGGTTTTTTTCAAAGTTAGCATCTGCAACAGCAAAAATGCAATATGATTCATTTAAAAAATGCATTTGCATTTGTATTTGAGCTTTGGCCGTAACTTTATTTTGTGATGTTATATAGTTTGACATTGCTTTGTCTGTAGAGGGACAATTCACTTCAACAACGAAATTGTCACTCACTGCATCTGGTGAAGCTCCGAAAATAGGGTGGTCTTCACACAGTTGGGTATCTCCACCTTGACGAAGGCTGTTAGCCGGGTGTGTGGGCTTGCGTGCTTCAAGGAACTAAAGGGCTATGTCGGGGTAGTTTTACTACTGGTAGGGTTTCCCATGCCGAACAGACCTTAGGGGAGAAGCCAGACGAAGCGAGATACCTCCGGTCCTCCACGGTTGGGGGTTGTGTAGTGGGCCAGCTCCTCGCTCACGTAAAATTTGCATTTTTTGCAAAACTGCTAAAAAACCCAGTAAATTGCCTCGGACATCGGACGGATATAATAATAGTCGACAACAGCAACGAAAATGGACTTTGAATTTAGGAATATGGAACGTACAAGGCCTTAGAAATAAACAACAAGAAATTATCCTAGAATTTATTCAGCGAAAAATAGATATCGCCATCCTCTCAGAAACGAAGAAGAAAGGAAATGGAAGTGAAAATATTAAGGATTTTATACACTTATACAGCGGAGTTGATAAATCTGAAAGAGCAAAGGCAGGAATCTCAATATTAATCCATAAAAGGTTTCAAAAACGTATTAGATTGTGGGAACCAATAAATGAACGTATTATAAAAATAACGACCCAAATGAGAGGCAGAACTATGACGATACTCGGAATCTATGCACCCAACGATGACGCCACGGTCCAAGTAAAAGACAGTTTCGAAGAGACTCTTAGAAATATCATTGACCAAATTCCTAACTACCATGAAATTATCATCGCCGGAGATCTCAATGGGAGAGTAGGACGGCAAAAGAATAGCAAGATAGTAGGCGCAGGCATGGAGAGGACACTCTTAATGATAATGGCCAGAGATGGATAAACCTATGCAATCAATATGACCTTACAATAACCAACACGTTCTTCGAGCATAAAGATATACATAAGTACACGTGGTACCAACACACTAGGGGACTCAAGTCAATCATCGATCACCTCATCATTCGACAGAAGGCCGGTATTAAGATACAAGACGTGAGAGTTAAAAGGGGAGCAGATTGCGGATCTGACCACTGTTTGGTGGTTTCGAAAATATACATACCATACATAGCAGCTCATGGTGCGAGAGAAGATAACTCATACGGGAACAAAATAAATAGCATAAAATATAATCTCGAGAGTTTAGAACATGATAGTACGAAATACCTGTTTTGCAAAAGACTAGAAGGAAAACTAAATCGAGCAGAGCGAACAACGGAGGAGGAATACGAACACATTAAATCCTGTATAATAGAAGCGGCTCAAGAATCTGTGGGAGCACAAAATACAAAAAAGAGACCTTATTGGTGGGATGCGGATATAGAAAAACAAATTGAAGAGAAGAAACAACTATACGTAAAACTACTCCAAAAAAATGATTTACTAACGAGGGAGGCATACAAACGAGCTAACAGAAAAGTAAAACAGGAAGTAGTAAAGAAGAAAAATCAATCTTGGATTAAAAAGTGTGAATACATCGATCAACACATAGGAGGAACTAGAAGCTCAGAAGCATGGAAGACTATACAATTAGTAAGGACATCTACTAAACAAGGATCTACCCTAAACAGTATTACAAATGAAGATTGGGTAAAACACTTTAAGAATCTCCTAGAAGAAAAACGACCGAATTTTATGCGAGAAAAGCAACAACCACATAACACAAGTCGAATTCACCTTCAAATCAGCCAAGTTCAAAAAGCAATTGCATCAACAAAACCAAGAAAATCTCCCGGACCTGGTGGAGTGCATCCTGAATTTATAAGATATGGACCACAAAAACTAATGGAAATGTTAAAAACCCTGTATGAAAGATGCCTGAATGGTGAAGAAACCCCGAAAGAATGGAGGACCTCCTACATAACAGCCATACACAAAAAAGGTTCCAAAGACGATCCAACTAACTACAGGGGAATAGCAGTTATACCAACAATTGGTAGAATATACTCAAGGATTCTTAGAAACTTGATAGAAGAAGACATTCAGGACAAACAACCAGAGGAACAAGCAGGTTTCAGAGCCGGAAGATCCACAATTGATAACCTTTTTACATTAAAAATAGCTCTCGAGAAACGCTGTCAGCGAAACAGAGAGACACATATAGCCCTGATAGATTTAGAAAAAGCCTATGACAACGTTCCTATATCACAACTATGGATAGCAATGCAGCAACTCGAAGTAAGACCATCACTAATATTAGCTACCCAACTCTACTACAACCAGAATTCCACTGCAATAAAAATCGGAAATACACTTACAGAATCATTTCTGACATCAAAAGGATTAAGACAAGGATGTTGTCTATCTCCTACTTTGTTCAAAATCTACTTGGACCAAGCCCTACAAGGGTGGATACGTAAGTGTAAAAATATGGGTCTTAGAGTGGGTGAAGACACACTTTATAGTTTATTTTTTGCCGACGATCAAGTTGTGATAGCGGAAGATGAACAAGATTTGAGCTATATGGTCAGAAAATTAAAAGCAGAATACGAACTAGCCGGACTTAGTATAAACCTGAAAAAATGCGAATACTTAATAATAGGAAACGATGAATGCAACGATTTACCGCTGGAAAATGGCATAATACAGGGTGTACAGATATGTAAATACTTGGGCGTTCTGTTTAACAAGCAAGGGAATAGCAACGACGAAGTTAAAGAAAGAATAACCAAAGGTAGGAAAGCTATTGGAGCATTAAATTCAATCCTGTGGGAGAAAGACATAAGAAAGGAGACGAAAAAACGTATTTACAAGACCATTATCCAAAGTGTAATAGTATACGGAGCGGAGGTGTGGGATTTAAGTAAACCTAACAGACGAAAACTACTGGCTACAGAAATGGACTGTTTAAGAAGAAGTTGCAGAAGATCTAGAGCTGAAAAAATTAGAAATGAAGTGATTAGAGAAAACATGGGCATAGAGAGACTTATTACAGACGAAATTGAAAAGAAACAATTAATTTGGTTCGGGCACGCAAAAAGAATGGATAATAATAGATGGCCAAGGAAAATATTAGAATGGATTCCTCCAGAGCGAAGAAAGAGAGGAAGGCCTCGAAGAAGCTGGAGAGATGATGTGGAGGAAGCAATGAAATCAAGAGGCCTGGAAGAAAACATATGCTACGAGAGAAAAGATTGGAAACTGGGGACGGAGAGGCGGCGCCAGCCGTAGAAATCCGTGTAATATATATATAGTTTGACATTGCTTTGTCTGTAGAGGGACAATTCACTTCAACAACGAAATTGTCACTCACTGCATCTGGTGAAGCTCCGAAAATAGGGTGGTCTTCATATTTTTTTCGACAATTTGTAATACCTGCTTTTCTAATCGTCTACCCCTTTCCATTGCTTTGGTATCCCTCAGTATTGTAACGCCAATTACCTGTTGCACAAATGAGCCACATTCATTTTTGCAATGTGCAGCATTATAAATTTCGAGGCGGTTATCCTCCTATATCGTAAACGATGCCACAAACTGTCTTCGGCTTACATTAGGGTGCAATATGCAGCTTCCTCGCACAAATCTTCATTCATGTGCTGCTTGGTGAAGGTGATGAAATCATCATATAGGGCTCCACCACTGCTAACAAACTTTAATAATAAACCGTACAAATCTAGGCAGCTATACTTGGGTTCTTTAAACAGTTTAAATAGTTTGCTAGCTTCTTTGTTTTGTACTCCTAAATGCATTGCCTCCTGATAAAAGTTACCCTGATCTTCTTCAACGGGTATACCCCCTAATTCTGCCACAGTCAAAAATTTTAGCGATGTGCCCACTTTTGACAGTTGCGACTTCTTCCAATAGCACTGGACTTCTGTAGGTACGGGTTCTTCGCTCCTCCTATGCATCCACATAAGTACTGCTACAGCATGCTTGCATCCACCTGTAAACATTTTTTTTTATTTGAAAACAAGATTAATAACGGATTATTATTAAATTACCAGCTGATGCAGCGCAGTCCAAACATTCTACCTTCTCTACTTTACTCTGCTTTTCGTTTATTTGTAACACCACATTATAGTTTTTCGCTCTCACTCGGTGTTCAGGACAAATTCTGCATTTAACGGTGCACAATTCACCCTCTCGTCGGAGCTGCACATATCCTATGGCTGAGTCACCGTAACTTTCACGTCCAACATTAACAACTAAACAACAATAATTCTATTCAACATAAATTAAAATAACTAGCTTGAGTTTTAATTTCAATGCCAGATAAATATTTTAGCTTACAACTTATTTTTTACTTTTAAAACTTACCTATTCTCTTTAACACCATGAATTTCACAGGCAGAAAAGCAGTCACAGGCAGAAAAGCAGTAATTGTTTTTAAAGAATTCGGCAATCATCAAAATGTCTACTTTTGGTAAATTATGTGATACACCTTCACAAAAGCCGTCATCAACTTTTAGCGACCTTTTCACTAAATTTTAACACACAACTAACAAAAAATCACCCACAAGCAATAAAATATTTCTCTCCAAGTTAAATACGCGTGCTAAATTATCATTCTTGACCTCAAGAACTGTAAGATGACGTCAAATTCTTGGCGCATGCGTGAATGCGTTGCTATCGCCGATTTAAAAGTTGAATAATTACGCTTTATGATTTACGTTTTATTACGTGTCCCGGCATTTATTTAACGTGAAAAGTATGTAAAGCAATTATTAGAAAACTGTAACTGTCATTCAATTATTACGTTTACTAAAATCTGTTTTGTCTGCAAGTAGCCTATTGGATCCAAAAGAATGTGAAGAAACAAAGTTGTTGATTAGCAGTGTTTTAAAATAGTTTTTAAATGCTGTACATGTGGGGTTTATCTTCCGTCCCCCCATGTTGCCGCATTTGTCCAAACTTTTTCCAGTGGATCTTGGTTGATTAGGTACTCTGGGGAGAAAAAACTTTATTTTCTATTGTTTGTTGTAAAGTTTTCCAGATATCTCCAAAGCCCTCAAGAGTTACCACCCAGTTTATTAATGATGGCGGTCAAAATTTCTCGGTAGTGCCTTCCTTCTGAAAATACATATTCTTAAGATTCTTGATCGCGGTTTTCCAAAAAAATTTGTGCTCAGATTTGGCACACACTGCAGATCTTAAATGTTGGCCGGAATGACCATACAGTGTCCCTCCGTTGACACTATCAAATAACTGATCAATAAACCCAACAATTTTTGATGTGTCTTTTGCCCGCTTCTCCATCGTGACGGACCCATCTATAAAGACAAGTTGTATAGTAATGGCATAATATTATAAAATCTTTTCTTGCATAGGAGAGATATACTCACTATTTCTGGCCATAATAGCAATTGCTGCTGCCATAGAGTGACTGAACACTTGTGAGCAGCACGGTAGTTTAATTTTTTGAGTTTTCTAGGGTTGACGTGCTGTTGAGTAATTTTTATCAGTGTCCTAATGTCTCCACTTGCCGAATCAATGAGGTACGCATTGTATATGTCATTTCACTTGCCCCGCAGGATGGAGCCGTCGTCTTGCGTCCAAACAAGATCTTTCTTTAATAAATTGTTCCTAATTCCCCAGATGAGGTGGATCGTATACTGGAATTATATCCATGTTGTCTACTTGGAAAATCCGTTTTGTTAGTTGCCGCCCTTCTCGCAGATGCTGGGCTTTTGTATCTTCAATTAATTTATTGATACATGCCTGGTTTGTGGACCCTTGGTCGCAGATTGTAGCAACAACTGTGAGTCCACCTTTATGTACTGCTCTTATAACAGATTTTAAAATTCTTAAATCATTGGTCTTTGTTGAGCTTTTGCAAAAATGGTACGCAATCGGTTGTTTTCATTTTTTCATAATACCTCTAATCATGAATACTTGCACATGATCGGCTATTTCCATTCGTTGTAGATCTCCCAAGTCTTCGAAGCCTTCTAGTTGATCTTTGTGATGATTGTACTCGATATGAGGTGTAAGACTCATTTCGTCAAAAGATACAACACACAGTTTGTCAATTGGCCTCAAATTTTTAACCACTGATTTTAAATTTCTAAATATTGGTTCATTAATACCAGTTTTAATCGGTATTCGATTCAGTAATGCCATCATGGTTTTTCGGGAGGGTAAAGCAAATAACTTCGACAACAATCGGTAGCCTTTTCCGGATTGTTTATAGTGAGCCAATGCCATGATTTTGCCATCCAACGAATATCTTCTGCCTTTAGGTTTCTTAGTACTAGCTCTTATTTGGGAGATGCAAAAGTTTGCAATTTGCTCATTTAAAGGTGTTTTTAGATTGGGGAATAATGCACTCTCTGAAACATCGTCTGCCATTTTACATAACATAACAGATTAGTGGATGAAGTGGAACAATAATAAAGTGAATTAAGGCCCAGTTGTACAATCATTAGTTAAACCACAGTCAGTGTTGAACCAGAGATCAAGTCTAAGTGGGTGTTGTACAACCAGAGGTCAGCTTTTGAACTGTGGTTTAACTACTCCTTTCACTGAACCACCAAAATCGGTGGTTTAACCCATGGTCAAGTGATTTATGGGCGTTTCTAACCTCAAATATTCGGTGGCGTTTGTTATTGTTTATTGGTGTCTTCGCAGTTTTTAATTGTTTATTGTTGTACTGGCGTTTGTTATCGTTTAGTATTGGGGCGTTGGCGTTTTTTTTTTACTGTTTATCTTCGTGTTGGCGTGTAATAAACGGCAAAGCGTTGTTTATATTTAACAAATACAGATTTTAATAATTAATTTATCTGAAATGGAGGACTTGCTTGGGATTTTGACTGATGATGAAGATATGCTTGAATTAGTGGGAGTGGTAGATGAAGGTTTACGCAGAAATCCAAGGGTATTTCGTGAGAGAGTAAATCACTTCGATAGGTGGACTGAGGAGGATTTTTTTGACAGATTCCGTTTAACAAAAGATACTGTTCGGCAAATATTAGATCAGATTAATCTTGCTCCACCTACTAACAGGTAAATCAAAAATATTTATTTTCTACCGTAAAATGTACCTATTGGTAATATTATATTTGTTTTACAGAAACAGCGCACTATCCGCAGAGGACATGTTGCTCCTTACATTACGTTATTTTGCAACAGGTTCGATGTTGATTGTTGTTGGTGATTTTTGTGGTATCCACAAATCAACAGCAAGCAGGATCGTATACAAAGTTGCCAGAGCTATTGCCCAGCTAAGACCGGAATATATTCATTTACCGGAAACCGAAGAAGAAATTAGTCGTGTTCGTTTAGGATTTTATAGAATCGCCAGTTTTCCCAGGTGTATAGGTGCTGTAGACTGTACACATGTGAAAATACAATCACCAGGCGGAGATGATGCTGAATTGTATCGTAACCGTAAAGGTTATTTTTCTATGAATGTGCAGTGCATTTGCGATGCGTCGTTGAAAATTTCAAGTATCGTTTGTCGTTGGCCTGGTTCTACTCATGACAGCACCATATTTAATATGAGCCGAGTTCGAGCCACATTTGAACATGGAGAAATGGGCGACAGTTTGCTGGTTGGAGACAGTGGTTATGGTATCAAACGATATCTGATCACTCCACTGGGAGATCCGAGGACACCAGAGGAGCATTTGTTCAATGAATCGCAAATTCGTACTAGAAATCCAATTGAACGGTGTTTCGGAGTTTGGAAACGCCGTTTTCCCATCTTGGCACTAGGAATTCGGTTAGAAATTCAGAAAGTTGAAGCAGTGGTGGTTGCAACAGCTGTACTTCACAATATAGCATGCGAAAATGCAGATCCTGCACCACCACTGCTTGACGAAGAAACGGAAGCATTGATTGAAGACATGAATAACATAGAAGTTGTTCAACGGGTTCAAAACAACGATAATATCAATAATGCTATAAGGCATGCGTTGATTACTGATTATTTTGCCAATCTATTATAAATTTGCATGTATTAAATTTAATCTATAATAATAATAAATAAGTAAAAGAAATTGTAAAATGTTGAATGAAATTACTTTTTAAGGATATGTTGAATATAATAGAAACATAAACTATATGTGTATCGAAAAATGTTCAAGTATTTAGTGACTAGTAGTAATAGTAATAAAACGTTTAAATGAGTGTGGTTTTTTATTTGAAGCTTAAAAAGTAACGACCAATATTAATTACATAGATACATAAATTATAACCAATATAATAAAAACTAACAATACACAACTCATTAACTAATAAACATAACACATAATTTATAACTGTTATAACACATAATTTATAACTATTATAATACAGACCTTAAAACTAACGATAACTACTCTTGCAACTGCTCCCGCAACAGCTGCATTTTCAGGTCGTGTTCTGCTTCAGCAAATTCCAAACCTTGTGCATGCTTCTCACGCATCAGCTGCACTTGGAGGTTATGTTGTTCGAGCATAATTTGTTTTTGGAAAGTGGTGGTCTCCACTTTTGTGTCAATCCACTGTGAGACCTTATTTGTTATTTTATTTTTTCGGGCACTTCCTATTTTAGGAATTAGTGCCTCAGTCCTAGGGCTCTTTAACTTTTCTAGGGTAAAGGAGCTCCAGTCTGCATACCGCTTAAATGGCTGAGGCTGTTTTGCGGATGGCCCAGGCTCTCCAGTTAGCAATTCTGCTGTGTGGTATAGCTTGAACGAGCGTCCACGTTCGATCAGCAGAGTTAAGCAACGCTGTCTCTGGTCAGAACTTGGATGGGAGTTCCACGGCTGCATCTCTGGGCGCCTCGTGGTACGGCTATCACGGAAAAAAGTTGGTCCCGGCGGTAATACAACATCATGACAGTCGTTAGTGGGGTTGGAAGTCCTCATAACTGCACAGCGACGCCTGTAATTGGCCTAACGGCTGTTGGCTGAGTGCAAATTAAATAAATAAATAAATAAATCAAATTGGTTTGCTACTTTTTATATACAAATAGTTTGAACTACTGACAATAAGATTTCTTTAAATTAAACTTCGAATAAAGCTCAAAATCCCGAAAAATAAAGATACACCACAACACACTAGAATCACAAACGAAAGAAACAAGGTGTAGTAATTAACATTTTCGAATCACAATAGTAATTTACGTAACAAGTATAGAAAGTGGAGCTTTTCAGTACGAGTGAGATGTTTCCGGAAGAGGCCGTTAGGCCGAGTCCGGAATTTCGAGACGAGTATGGAAAAGCCACTTTCATACGAGTTTCGTACAATATTTTTTCGTACACTAGCATACAAAACGGAATACTAAATTTATCCTCGTATATAGCAAATAAGTAGAGTAATATTAATGTAATGTAATATTATATGTGTTGTAACTAAGGAAACGTACGGCAAAGTGCTACTTTGCCGTACGAATACCGCAAAATACTACTTTGCCGTACGAATACCGCAAAGTGCAACTTTCTGATTAATAAATTGTACGGCAAAGTAGCTCTTTCAATGCTAGTGTACGAAAAAAAACTATTTTTGACTTACCCTGCCCTGAACATTCTTCGCTTGCGTTCTCCGATGTTTCCTTCGTTTCTTCAGGATCTGTGAACAGATATCAAACAAATTAATTACATATATTTACATACATGTACAATTTTATAACTCACCTGGCAGGTTGGAGGTACTACCGAAAGCGGAATCATATTTTTCGCTTTCCACTACAACTGTGAAAGCAACATATCAAGATTAGCATAAGTTTGTTATTAAATTTTACTCACTTTTACCCATAATCGTGCTATCATCGTCAAACTCACTGTGGAGGCCAGTTATTTGTTTTCCGATAATTTCCTTTATCTGACTGTCGATGTCGGAAATTTCAGTGACTTTCGTCGGGCCACCACCGGTACCACGAACATAGCACCTTTCATAGGCAAACTTTTGCTTTGACCTCTTCTTCAAGTTTCTGTACTTGTTCCGAAGTACATCCTCAGAACGAGGCACATTGACACACTGTGCATTGAACTCTTGCGCCAACTCCACCCATATGGTTTTTTTCTGATTATTTGCTTCCGCATCTGTCTTTTTGCATTCAATAATATGCTTGTACTTGTTTACGAGTGCAAGTAACGCCCTCTCCTCATTTGAGTTGAAGGTGGGAGTCCGGCTACTGCTGTCTACGGCTTCCATCACCGTTCAAGCTCTGTATATTAAAAAAATGACTTTTAATTATTGTATCGATATAAGTTAAAATTCAACTTACCAAAATCTTCAACAAAACAGTCGCACAATAAAAATATTCAGACGTAGTCTATTGTTTATATATATACACACACAAAAACTTAATTTACACAACCTAACTACGCACGAAACTTAACGAATTATACTAACTAAAATGAGGTTAATAAGAAGTTGTTGTCAGTTCAAGCTGGCTGGGGTAAAGTTGGTGGAAAATATTTTTGTCACTAGCAATTCTAGGGAATTTGGCGCTACCAACTTTAGTTTCTAGTATTGACCAGTGGTTCAGCTGACTATGCGCTGAACTTGCTTTGTACAACGATTGCGGCGCTGAACCACGGTCATCTGTTAAACCATGGATCACTTGAAGCAGTGGTTAACTAACGATTGTACAACTGGGCCTAAGAGAAAATAACCACTGAAGAGGTTTATGATCACTGATTATTTTAAACTTTATTCCAAATAAATATGGGACGGAAATACTTTACAGCCCAGACAATGGCCAAAAGGTCTTTTTCAATAGTACTGTAATTAACTTCAGTTGGATTCAAGGTTCGAGAGGCATAAGCTATTGGAAGATCTGTTCCTACAGGACCTTGTGAGAAGACGGCTCCGATAGCAAAATTAGATGCGTCTGTAGTTAAATTAAAAGGTTTTGAGAAATCGGGATATTGTAAAATTGGGTCATTCATTAATACTTTTTTGCAAATGTTAAAAGAGTTTACAAATTCATGTGTGTGCTCAATCTTAATGTTTTTCTTTAAGCAGTGTGTCATGGGTTTTGTTAATTTTGCAAAATTTTTAATAAACTTCCTGTAATATCCAATTAGTCCAAGGAATGATTTTATGTCGTTGGCTGTCTTGGGAATTGGAAAGTTTTTTATAGCACTAACCTTTTTTGGGTTAGGGCGAATACCTTCAGGGATTATTACATGACCTAAAAATTCAACAGATTTACAAAGGAATTCAGATTTATCTAATTGGATTTTCAAACTAGCTTCTTTCAATTTTTCGACAACCTGTTTTAGATTATTAATGTGCTCTTGTAATGATGTTGAAAAGATTATTATGTCATCCATGTATACTAAGCAAATTTCGTTTTGTAAATCTTTTAATACATTGTCCATGACTCGTTGGAACGTGGCAGAGGCATTTTTGAGACCAAAGGGCATTCTAATATACTCAAAATGTCCATGTTCTACATTAAAGGCCGTTTTGGGAATCGAGTCAGGGTGCACCTCAATATGATGAAATCCGGATGCTAAGTCGAGGGTTGTGAAATATTGACATCTTCCTAATTTATCGAGTATATCGGTAATATTAAGAAGTTGATAACGGTCATCTATAGTTTTTTCATAAATTTTTCTATAATCCACAACTATACGCCATTTCTGTTTTCCACTAGCATCAAGTTTTTTTGGCACAATCCAAATAGGGGAACTCCAAGGAGATTGTGAAGGTCTAATTATTCCGTCTTGCACCATTTTGGAAATGTGTTGCTGAACTTCTGCTTTATGCACATGTGGGTATCTATATGATTTTGTGTGTACAGGAATTTCATCTGATGTTTTAATTTCGTGTTTTATTTGATTAGTGAAAGTTAATTTATCGTTAGGATGATGTAATATATCTTTATACTTAGTTAATAATGTTTTTAATGCTTCTGTTTCTTCTGAATTTAAATGATCAGTTCTGATATTTGAAAAATCAAAATCGGAATTTTCTAAGTTTTGAGAATGAGTGACTTCTTCAATGTTAAAGCATTTGAAAAGAGTATCGCAATATTTTGTAGCAAATGGTCGCAAAAAATTTTCATCAAATTCGATTATTTCAGTTTTTGAAGTTGGGTTAATAAATTCTAAAGTTGTTAATTCATTTTGAATATTTAAAAGTCCTTCTGGAATTATAATAATATCATTACTAATTTGTTTAATTATAATTTGTTGATCAGGTATGTTTGTTTTAATTTGTTTTAATACGGATGTGAAAGGGGACACTTCTATCTTTTGTGAATTAAAATATTTTCTATAGTGCAATGGAATTTGAATTTGGTTATTGAATAATATTTTATTTTGTAGATCAATATTAAGCCCTAACTTTCTTAAATCTCTGATGCCTATTATGCCATCGAAATAATCATGAAAATTAAACAATATAAATTCTAAATTTCCGTTCAGAGGTTCAAATTCTTTAAACAAACGAATGTGAGCTTTAAATTTAGAATCACGTTTTCCTGCACAAGTAATTATAGGAGTATCAGACTTGAAAATTGTTTCGGGTGTCAATTAGTAGTTTAATGGGTGGAAATTTTATTTGAATGTATGGTAACGAGTTTGGTGTAAAGTTATTCAAATCTACGTGTCTTCTGGTGAAAAGCTGGTTTCTGGAAAATTTTGATCATTATTTAACGATGTTTGCTCGGTTTCTATGCCAAATTGATAATCGGAATTTCCACAAGCAGACTCGTATGCAGGGTCACATAAATAATTAGTTTGTTGGTACGAGGACGTATCTTGTCGTTCATAGTCATATTCCGTGTCATTGTATGGGTCACTAATGTCTGATTCTGAGGTTTCTACGTTAGTTAATTCCTGTGATATAAAATTACTTGGTCCAGTTGGTCGAAAATAATTATTTGTATTAAATTTCCCTGATGTTAGACGTGAATTAATGGACATTGGTTCTGGTTTATTTTGAGGTTTATGGGAATTTTTCGGAGAAAACACATTAGTTGACTTTCCAAAGAATTGGATATTAGTGGGAAAGTTTTGGGGAATTTGCCTACTTTGAATGTTTATGGGTTGACTAGGAAATTGTGGTCTATAATTAAAATTATGCGGAATTTGTTTTTGAAAATATTATGTTTGATTTGAATTTGGTAAAGGTATTTGGAAATTCTGTAAATTTGGGTTCCTATAACCGAATTTATGTAGATTTTGTCTGTGATTAAAATCTCTATTCTGAATTTTGTTTGTTTGAGTACTAGGCTGAGGTTGATATCTGTAATTAATCTGTTGTTCCATTGACGTATGATTAATAACTAGAGAAGTAGCTTCCTCTATATCTTTGGTGTTTTCAACATTAATAAGGTTCTTAGTTCAGAATTAGTGTTTGATATTAATACTGTAACAGCGGTTACCTCATTTTGAGAAATCAAAGCACTTTTTGTAGCTTGGTTTAATTGGGAATCGGAATTAATTTTAAGGTTTAAACGCATTTTTAAAACTTTAAGTCTTTCTAAAAAATCTATAATATTCTCGTTTTTATGTCTAGTTAAAAATATAAATTGTTGTTGTAATACATTTCTGTCTAAACGATCTCCAAACTTATTTCTAAGGGCACTTTTAATTTCGGGCCAGGTAGTTAAATCAGGTCTACATAAAATAAAATCACCTGCTTCGTCAACAATTTTTGAACAAATCGCGGCAAATACGAATTCACTTAAGCTATTATCGCTGGTAGCTCCATAACGATTAAAAAACATATCAACTGCGTATAAAAATGATTCTAAATGGTCACTACGACCCGCAAATGGTCTAATCTCCTTCTTCTTCTCTAGCCATTAATCGTCCAACTTTGGACATAGGCCTCTCTCATTTGGCGCCATTGAGTTCTATTTTGGGCGGCACGTTTCCAGTGCAATCCACCTATTCTCTTCAGGTCATCCCCCCAGCGCATTTGTGGGCGTCCTCTAGTCCGCTGTCCCATCCATGGCCTCCAATTTTGAATTTGATTATTCCATCTTCCATCTGTGCGTCTAATAGTGTTTGAAATTTCTTTTGCAGCTTGAATAGTTGCCATATCGTCCAAGATACTAGTTTTACTTAAGGAGTTTGTCAAACTATCTATAGAATTATCAGCAAGGCACATAAATTTAAATTATTTTAAACGACAAATATGAAAGAAAATATATATATATATATATATTTATATATTCAAAATTCACAATGGGGATAGGAAAAAATAAAAAGGAACTCAACACTTACTTTTTCGAAGTTTTCAGAGCCCAAGTTTTCTTCCTGAGGTGTAGATTCTTTTGGATCCAAAAAATAGGTTGAAACCGACGACGAAAAACGAATTTCTTCTTAATGTTCGCCCCTTTTGGATCCTACCGACTGCGCCAATTATGTTTCTCAAATGAAACTTTGAGTTTTTAAAAATTATTTATTTTTCGATGCACTAATTACAAATGTAAAAGAACAGAGTTTCGGTCTTAGATTTCAGTGACCAATGATAATGTATTGTGCGCTTTCCTACTTTTATACAATGCTAAGCTATTTGCTTAATGATAGAAAGTGAACGCTATAGGGCAAAGTCAAGTACATAACTCATGCTGTAGCTAATCACCTCGTTGAAGTTGACGATAGTTTATTGCTACTCGACCATGTACGATGCTGCATGTGGCTCGAACGATCAATGTTTTTTCAGAGGGAATTAAGTGGACTGTATATTTCTTGATTTAAACCATGATCACTTGTTTATTCATTTAATTGGTAATTAGGACAGTTTACAATGATGCTTCCGCTGCCAGCGTTGCGAAGGAAGTGCCACAAAACCGGCGAAATACTGCGCGTGTAAATTCAAATATGGTCCAGCCACAATATTGACATTCTACCTTCAATGTTAATTGATAGTTCAGTTGGTTTTAGAATCACGTCGAGTGGCTTAATTTGTCGTTCTGAACGTTTGAACTAGCATTGTTGCTTCTTCTCTTTAATTACAATATGGCAACATGCCTAAAAATAATATAGAAATATTAATTTTCAAAACAACCTACGATGTTTAATTTTATAACACTTGATTTATGTAGATGAATGATGGAATTAACTACTATATATTGTTTTCAGATTGTATGTATTTTAAATTTTTATAAGTACATTTCGCAATTGTTTGTTACAAGTTTCCGTTGTCTGGTATTTACTGTTGGATGTACATATTTGCATTCCGTTTCCTTAGCGAACAGTTTCGACACAGACTCGCGCAAAACCTATCCTGCTATCCTTGAATTTGACATAGACTTCAGGCGGGTTCTCACTATTCAATTTTAGTGGATCAGCTGTAGTTGATTCTATAAAAGTTTGACCCAGTCAAACTTTTGTCGTTCAACTAATGAATCATCACTGGCTTTATATTGAGTTGAAATTTGTTCGAAACGTATGAACCTTTTTGCAAGGGTACTTGAACGATTAAAACAGTACTGTTCGACGTAAAGTGATTGTTAAAAGTGAGGTAAATTTCTGGAATTGTATCAAAAATATGGCTGTTTCTGGAACTATCGAGAAGATAAATATAAAAATAGGATGCGAGGGAAAATGCCGTGCGTGTCATTGTAAAAGAAATGGAAATAGCTGGCCTCGCTACGGCTGATATTAAGAATAAAATTAAGACAATTAGAACAATGTATAAAAAGGAACTAATTTAAAGAACTGGAACAGGGACGGATGATATTTATGAACCTAAATTGTTTTGGTTCAAAAGAGCGAATGCATTTCTAAGAGGTGTATCAAACGCAAAACTTAGTGCATTCAACTACGTAAGTGGACTTTTATTTTATCGCCCTTCATTATAGATAGATCTATTATATGTTTTACACATTATATCATACGCAATTATTACTTTTAATTTATAAAAATAACAATCATTTGACAGGATTATTATGCAGCGTCGTGTATCATATTTTGTTGCCAAGGCAGAGCTCCACGACCGGAAAAATTTTCAGCGTATTTGTCTCGTTTAGTACCAGCTTCTCTGGTATAATTATGACTTCCTAAAGTATGTTCCAATTCAGCTAAACCTTTAGCATGAACATTTTGTGATCTCCAAGAACCCGGCATAATACCCCCCCCCCCCCCCCGACTTAAATAATTATATTCACTTTGTTAATTCCAACAGCTATCGGTTACCAAAATTCCGAATGCATTTTCTACAATGCGACGTGTTCTAGATAGGCGATAATTGAATATTTTCTGTTGCCTACATAGATAAGTACTTCTTTCGTACGGTTTTAAAATGTAGGGTTTCAGTGGAAAAGCATCGTCAGCGACAAATACCCCTTTCGGGAAATTTAACATCGTAACACGTCTCTTGCTTAAATCTTCCTCCAGATTGTCCAAAGAACTTTGTGGACAAGTGGATGTGCCCAGATTGTTCCCGTACCGACACTACTGCCGATGATAACCGACCAATTACGTTTGGAGATTTTAAACTGCTTCTGGCCGAGCTGCGCAATATAAAATCGTCCCAAGACCAACTTCGTGACGATACTAATATGAAGTATAACGAACTAAAAGATGACATCGCTGTTTGCAACAACGCTATTTCCGAAATCGAAAAATCAGTTGCTGCTAATCGATAAACAATAAGCGTCCTTCAACAAGGACACAACACACTTAACGATTCGGTATCCAAGCTCGACAAAAATTATTCTCATATAGTACAGCACGGACCGACCTAACCACAAATCTCTGTCGATCCCACCTCAATGTCGGGTCTTGAGATTCGTAAACGTATGCTACGCAGCAATAATACAGTCAGATCAATAAAAAACAATTAGGGCAGGCTGTGATATGTGTTATACGTTTGGCAGTACTGAAGTGAATTGCCAGTCTATGTCAAATTCGAGATTTGCAGGTTAAGTTCTACGTCAGTCTGTGTCAAACAACAAGCAAAACCTTCAGTACTGCCAAACATATAACACATATCACAGCCTGCCCTAATTGGTTTTTTTATTGATATGTCTGTATTATGCTGTACGGTTTAGCGGAACCTTCACAACCAGATGAACTACGCAAACGCTCGTACTCAAACCAGCCATACTTGTTCAGCAGAACATCACTTTTGTAAATTTGTTGCGTAATATACTATTACCGATCCATCGAGTGTTAGCTAGTATTTCGGTGGCTGTTTTGGAGGTACTAACATAGTAATTGAGATTCGTAATTTTAGCATCTCTCATTCCACTACAATTATCTTGTATAGATTGGATGTTAATTTGTACATTTAACATCTCAGCGAAAAATATTTCCAAATATCTAAAGGGTTTGATTTGCGATTTGTGAGGTAACGCCATTTTCCTTTTAGCTAAATAATATCCTGTATGGTAGCTATCCCATTAGTTAAATCGCTATTATACAGAGTTTACTTTTAAATTATTCAAGAAAAAATAGTACCACGATAATTTTTATTTGATGGCAAATGTAATGTAATTCATTATTAATCAAATAATACTTGCCTGGATGTTTATGAGATAAGAGCCTATTTGAGAACATAAACTCATTTATTTTATTGTAAATAACCAAATCAACTAAATAATACATAGTAATATTTATGTCATATTTATTAGGTGTCTGAGGCATATATTGTGTATAACTGCATTTTCCCCTGAATGACTCTAATTTCTCATCAATTGTAATACAGTGAAATCTCCCTTACTGGACACCTCTAATAAGCGGACACACGGACATTTTGTTGGGAACCAACTTGCTTGCATTAACTTTACTAATAAAGTTTTCTCTAATAAACGGACACTCTCTTAAACGGACACGGACACCATTTTTCGACAATTTTTAGACTGTGAATCTCTATTGTACGGACACTTCAAAATGCAGGCCCAGCTAATGGCGTTAAAACAATCCATAAATCCAACATTTAATGATAATGTTGTTAAATTATCGAATTCTTTTGCAATACGGGCGGTATTAAGTCAACTCAAATCAGCATTATGACCGCAGGAAATTCGACACTTTCATTACCCTATTCACGATATTACAAAACAGTCCATGTCGCCCAATTTTAGAGGCCTGCAATTCAAAACTACTTTGCCTTTTGCCTGGAGAGCCCATTATGATAAAAATAAAAGTAGGAAAAATTTTTCCTGCTTGCTTTTATGGAAAGACAGAACAAGAAAACTAGGCCCAGGGCCGTCCCGCGACCGCGAAGCCTGCGGGTATCAAGTTACGCCACTGTAATCAATTCGAACCAGAGGACGATTTACCCTTATCAGTAATGGCTGAACTGTATAGGAATATCCGAGAAATCGAAGACGTCGACCCTGACGAATTTATAAACACTGACAAAGAAATAATCCTGGACGATGATGTAACCGAAATTTCAGGTGAATCAGCTGCCGTTGATATGTAGTTGATAGAATTAGAAAACGATGGCGACTTAGAAATTTGTGAGAATGTAATCAAGACCTACACGGAAGCATTAACAGTGAATAATTTTAAATGCTTTGCTAAAGAAAGTAACCACTTTAAAGTATTAAAACTGTCAAAATATTTAGAAATACATGCGGAAAGTAACGAGTATTTTAAATTTTGTAACAACTATTACATAACTTTGTTTCAATTATTTTATTATTCTTTTTAATTGTTAGCGCGTATACCTTGGCATAATACGACTTTTTTAAACACAAAAATGGATTTTTTCCTTAAGCGGACGCCTCTAATAACCGGACAAAAACTTAGGCACCGTGCGTGTCCGCTTATGGGAGATTTCACTGTATTCTGAAATGGGGTATCTGCTAGATACTAACAAACGACTCAAAAATGTCGGGAAATGGTGTCAACTTGTCTGTGTGTCTGCGTTCCTCACACAAGTTGCAGTGTCATCAAATCTCAAATGTCGCAAAATAAATTTAAATCTCGGTCGTCACATTGTTAGTTGAACTACTTCCATAGCTGTGAACATAATTCTTGAAAGTTAAAATGATTCGATTTTAGTAACACCGCAAATCCTAGTAATCCAGACTGAGCTTCAATTTCTAATTCATTCGTAATTTTAGCATCTCTCATTCCACTATAATTATCTTGTATAGATTGGATGTTAATTTGTACATTCAACAATCAGATTTAACATCTCGGCAAAAACATATTTCCAAATATCTAAAGGGTTTGTTTTGCGATTTGTGAGGTAAGGCCATTTTCCTTCTATCTAAATAATATGCTGTTTGGTAGTTATCCCATTAGTTAAATCGCTATTATACAGAGTTTACTTTTAAATTATTCAAGATAAAATAATACCACGATAATTTTAATTTGAATGCAAATGTATTTCTTGTAATTCATTATTAATCAAATAAATACTTGCCTGGATGTTTATGAGATAAGAGCCCATTTGAGAACATAAACTCATTTATTTTATTTTAAATAACCAAATCAACTAAATAATACATAGTAATATTTATGTCATATTTATTAGGTGTCTGAGGCATATATTGTGTATAACTGCATTTTCCCCTGAATTACTCTAATTTTTCATCAATTGTAATATTCTGAAATGGGGTATCTGCTAGTTACTAACAAACGACTCAAAAATGTCGGGAAATGGTGTCAACTTGTCTGTGTGTCTGCGTTCCTCACAATTTGCAGTGTCATTAAATATCAAATGTTCCAAAAGAAATTTATTTCGGTCGTCACATTGTTAGCCGAACTATACTTTGATAGTTAAGCCCATAATTCTTCAAAGTTAAAAGATTCGATTTTAGTACCCCCGCAAATCCTAGTAATCCAAACTGAGCTTCAATTTCTAATTCATTCGTAATTTTAGCATCTCTAATTAGTACCACGATCATTTTAATTTGATGGCAAATGTATTTCTTGTAATTCATTATTAATCAAATAAATACATGCCTGGATGTTTATGAGATGAGAGCCCATTTGAGAACATAAACTCATTTATTTTATTTTAAATAACCAAATCAACTAAATAATACATAGTAATATTTATGTCATATTTATTAGGTGATTGAGGCATATATTGTGTATAACTGCATTTTCCCCTGAATGACTCTAATTTCTCATCAATTGAAATATTCTGAAATGGGGTATCTGCTAGTTATTAACAAACCACTCAAAAATGTCGGGAAATGGTGTCAACCTGTCTGTGTGTCCGCGTTCCTCACAAGTTGCAGTGTCATCAAATCTCAAATGTCGCAAAATAAATTTAAATCTCGGTCGTCACATTGTTAGTTGAACTACTTCCATAGCTGTGAACATAATTCTTGAAAGTTAAAATGATTCGATTTTAGTACCACCGCAAATCCTAGTAATCCAGACTCAGCTTCAATTTCTAATTCATTCGTAATTTTAGCATCTTTCATTCCACTATAATTATCTTGTATAGATTGGATGTTAATTAGTACATTCAACAATCAGATTTAACATCTCGGCAAAAAAATATTTCCAAACATCTAAAGGGTTTGGTTTGCGATTTGTGAGGTAACGCCATTTTCCTTTCAGTTAAATAATATCTTTTATGGTAGCTATCCCATTAGTTAAATCGCTATTATACAGAGTTCACTTTTAAATTATTTAAGAAAAAATTATACCACGATAATTTTAATTTGATGGCGAATGTATTTCTTGTAATTCATTATTAATCAAATAAATACTTGCCTGGATGTTTATGAGATAAGAGCCCATTTGAGAACATAAACTCATTTATTTTATTTTAAATAACCAAATAAATTAAATAATACATAGTAATATTTATGTCATATTTGTTAGGTCTCTGAGGCATATATATTGTGTATAACTGCATTTTCTCCTGAATGACTCTAATTTCTCATCAATTGTAATATTCTGAAATGGGGTATCTGCTAGTTACTAACAAACGACTCAAAATTGTCGGGAAATGGTGTCAACTTGCCTGTGTGTTTGCGTTGCTCACAAGTTGCAGTGTCATCAAATCTCAAATGTTGCAAAAGTAATTTAAATCTCGGTGGTCACATTGTTAGCCGAACTATACTTTGATAGCTGAGCCAATAATTCTTCAAAGTTAAAATATTCTATTTTAGTACCCCGCAAATTCTAGTAATCCAAACAGAGCTTCAATTTCTAATTCATTCGTAATTTTGGCATCTCTCATTCTACTATCATTATCTTCTACAGATTGGATGTTTATTTGTACATTCAATAATCATATTTAACATCTCAGCAAATTCGAAAGGGTTTGTTTTGCGATTTGTGAGGTTGTAACGAAATTTTCCCTTTAATTCAATCATATCCTGTACGGTGTAAACATTTCTCAGATGTGACTGGTTTATTGTCAAGTTAAGTGTGCGTCTCCTGCGCACGCCCCCACAGCGTTAGCAATATTATAACATGCTTTTTTTAAACAATTAACAAAATGTAACAATATAACTACATGCAAAATACAACATTATTACATTAAACTTAACTAATATCTGTACATAACCATATGCTAAATACACATAATAAATGTTAAAGAGTCAACTTTGTTACGGTATTAAAAGAACTTTACGACACCCACCCAAGGTGAGCATCGCACCACGGAATCAGTACTGAAAAACTGGCACACTTGCCCTGAAATCGGTTCAAAATAGAATAAAGGCCACGGCTGGAACGCTCAGGGAGTCGGGCGTGAGTCACACGATACGTTCTGGGCAAGCGTGTTGCGGCATATATATATATAGGGTATGTCAGAATTATGAGGGCGCCACCAAGCCTGTCTTAACCCGACTAACCGGGCCTGGACGGTTAAACGGGAGCGAAGCACGCAAAATACTCCGACGATAGGATTACTCAAGAGTTGCAAGGTCAAATAACAATTTCGAGATTGCCTTATGCAAAGATAATAAAATGAAGAACTTGTAGTCTTCCCCACAAATTTAATTAGGTGATAAACGAAGTTACAGAATGTGTGCGTGACTAGTTTCGACAGTTGTCATCCTCAGACGCAACATTTCCAATGGCTAAAACGATTAATGTTAGGACAAACCCTAATAGTACAAAAATAGACTTACCTAAAGGGTAATCATAGTAACACTATGTGAAAAGAACAAGTAACATTTTGGGCCTGATGGGCAAATTCAAAATTTGAAGGTTATAAACTTTGGATGGTACAAAGGACAAATGTCTGTAAAAAATTAACGCTAAATACAAGATAACTTAATCGAAAGTAATATCTTACCATGACATGGATAAAACTAAATAAGACGATTAACATCTCAGACAACCATTATAACATGTGTAAAAATTAGGTATTACATTTGCTAAAAACAAACATGCGAAAATTAGACAAATGACAGGTTACAATCAAAATATATACTTACAGAGGAAGAACAATATTTATAAATCAAAATGTTAACATAGATTTAAATTTAAATTTTCCCCTACAGGGTGATGAATTAATAGTAAAACACGAGGCCAACGGCCCACATCTTTCAACCCACTCCATTAAAGAGGAAGTAAACAAATAATTAATCGAATTCAAAACGGAAATAGTTTTGAAAAGTAACGCCCACTATTGAAAACTTCTAAAAGCAGAGCTGAAGGCTTTGCATACATGTGAAAGAGGTTGCCTATATGCCAGAGTAAGGTAAACCAAACGTGTGAGAAAACCGTAATAAATATTTAAAACCTAATTTAAACTAATTGTAATTAAGATATCTCAAATGTATACAAAAACCACTAAGTAAAATATAAAACTATAGCAATGATATAATCAAAAAGATAAAATTTCAACCAACGGCTAGTGAACTACGATCCGGAAGGAGGATAATTGATAATTAAATGTAATAAGTGAAAATTGTTATCCAAGTAACTTAACTCATTAAGGCAATTATCCGAATCAGATTTAGATCTCTTAGAAATTTAAAAAATTTCCAGCAGATTAAGTTTTGAGCCTTTATTTTGTAAATGTAATAGAGAAAAATTAATATGGGGGTTAAAATCATGGTTATAAAGTATTATGTGGTTCGCAAAGGCTGACTTAGGAATAGGGCTATTATCAAATTTATTTTTAGCTATAATGGAAAGGTGTTCGTTGATTCTAGTTTTAAAGCTCCTGCCAGTTTGGCCTACATAAAATTTGGGGCAAGAATTGCAAGAAAGGAGATATACTCCAGATTTATCAAATTTATCAATAGGATCTTTATTGGAAACAAGAATGTTCTGTAAACTATGAGAACCAGAGAATGAAATGTCAACGTTAAATCTCTTAAAAATCTTCTGAATAGAATAAGAAAGAGTACCTATAAAAGGTATTGAATGATAAATGGTTGCGGAACCATTAGGTTGAGAAAAATTTGTTAAGGTGGTCAAAAATTTAATTTTTAATTTATTGAATAAAGTATCGACGAAATGAGGTGGATACCCATTATTTTGAGCTAGTTGTTTTATGATATTCAACTCGTTAGTGAAATTATCTTTATTTAAAGGATAAGTTAACAATCTATTTAAATAATACCTGAAAGAAGCTAATTTATGTGAAAAAGGATGAAAAGATTGAAAAGGAATGATGTTATCCGTGGTGGTAGGTTTTCTATAAATATTAATGTCTAACTTGTCATGAGTTTTAGTAATAAGAAGGTCCAAAAAAGGAATGGAATTATTAGATTCTAATTCTAAAGTGAATTTTATGTTAGTGTGGAGAGAATTCATAATATTTAAGCAGATCCCCACTTCGTCAATAGTACCATTAAAAATCACCAAGACATCGTCTACATAACGTCTCCAAAACACTATTTTATTGATGAATATGTCATACTTGAACAAACGTTCTTCAAGGCTTTTCATGAAAATTTCAGCTAAAAGTGGTGAAAGATTTGATCCCATTGCAAGACCAGTATTTTGTTTAAAAATAGAATTATTAAATTGAAAAAAATTTTGGTTTAAAGTAAGATTCAAAAGTTTAATAATGCAATCAATTTGATCTACGCTGAGATTACTATGAGAATGTAAAGAATCGGAGACTAATTTAACTGATTCAGTAGCAGGTACACTAGGAAATAAATTGGACACATCAAAGGAAAGTAATAAAAAGTTGTGTTTAAACTCAACTAACTGTAAAACATTTATTAGCTCCAAAGAGTTATTAATAGAGTAATGACTTTTATAGTTAATATGAATTCTAAGAAAATAATTAAGAAATGATGATATTTTCGAAACAGGTGTGTCAATAAAAGAGCAAACAGGTCTCATGGGGACCTTGTCTTTGTGAATCTTGGGGAGGCCATATAGACGAGGCATAATGGGATTCATGGTTAATAATTTATAATAATTGATTTCCAGTGTCCAAAGCATTTCACGATAGCTGTATACTGTGGACCTGACTAAACTACAGAATTTTTGAAAAGAAAAGGATTCAACGCTAACAATCTCAAAATCGGGGGAGCTCAAGAAATCCAACATTTTGTCTAAATAATCAGTTTTATTCAAAATAACCAAACAATTCCCTTTGTCCGCCTTAGTAACCAACAAATTATTGTTTTTAACCTTCTTGTTTAAAATTATTAAGTCCTCATTGAAATGACCTACGAATTGAGTTTTCTTATTGTTAGATAGAGGAGTTTTGCATTTAAATCTGTTGAGAGTGGAAGAACAAGAGGTAATCAAGATGTTAGAATCTTCTGGATTACAATTTTTGATAATGGTTTCAGTAGTGATGACTAAATCTTCAAATTGATTTTGATTAGGGTGAAAAGGAGGACTGAATTTTAATCCATAGTTCAATAATTGATCCTCTGCCGGAGAAAAATTGACGTTAGATAAATTCAAGACTCTAGGGTGAAACTTATGATTAGAAAAATTAGTAGGTGGTTTGTTAATATGAGGATTTTTGTTGCGTAATGAGCTAAGTTTATTCAAAAGTTTGTTAAATAGATCATTGCCAAAAAGGACCACCTCCTCCCATATGTAATCGCTGAGCCATTTAAATTCAATGTGGTTTAATAAACTTGAGATTTCCAAATGTAGTAAATACAACTCTAAATTTAATTTATCCCTAACTCTGTACCAATATCTAATCTCTGATCTTAGCCAAATTAATCTACCTTTTATGAGTGCTTGTTGCGCTTGTTTTGATTGTGAAGATGTCTTCAAGTTGATGAAATTAGGTGTGAGGTTTTCTTTGAGGCAAGTGGAATTGTACCAGATGTTTAGATTCGTCCTTTTCATCTTCATTGATAACCTTAGAAATTGCTGGATCCTATCGGCTCGACTAGCCTGTTGGATCAACACCACATTATGCAAAGATTGTAATTAGGTGCCAATCCGACCGCGACTACGCAGCTGTCTCACCCACCTGTACGCTCAAAGCTCCCTCGTCCCGTCGCACAATAATCAGTACACTGAAGGGGGCGCTTATCTGAAACAGAACATGCACAAGTCGAAACAAAACAATAGTTCCCTTAACTAACAAATCATGTATTGACTCACGGGTTACAATGGGGCAGCAGAGTGCGTCGCCCTATATCTATAAATAGATTATATCTAAGAACACCAGCTGGCGCGCGCTCTAAACCTAGCGACAGATGTTGAACAGTAATGAACAAAGTAGCACTTGTAACATAGACAGTCTGTAATTTGGAATGAATGTACAAATATGCGGGCGCGACGCCTTACGCAGCAAACAGTAATGAACAAATTAGCACTTGCAACATGGACAGTCTGTAATTTGGAATGAATGTACAAATATGCGGGCGCGACGCCTTACGCAGCAAACAGTAGTGAACAAGTATGACGACAGTGCCTGTAGGCACAAGAGATGTGACGGGCTCGCTCGCGGCGTCCCAATACAGCTCGTACGCGGGGCTTAAATGCTCTCCGCGGGACAGGTACACTCGCGTTCACAGCGGTAATCAGTTCAAAGACACATACCTTAATATGCAGGCGGTTGGGGAGCCTGGTACAGTTGAGTTGCGACAGGCTGCAGTCTTAGGTGGCAGGTACTTTCGATGTTCGACGGCTATAGGGATGAGTGGACATCCGCCATAATGGCGACGTGAGACGCGTCAGGACGCGTACAACTGGACGACGAAAAATGGGCCACTTTCGTTCTGCGGGACAGATCCTCGAGTGTCGAGATGAAGGGGGCACGATCCCTTACTTACGGGAGCAGAAACTGGACTCCAGAAGCACCCACGCTACGCCGAAACAATTCGAAGCACGCACAAACACAACACCTCTCGAAGGTGAAACCATTCTCGCAGCGCTCGCTGCCACAGCTCGAGACGGGCAACGGAAAAGAGGGCCTCCACGGCAACAATACTAAAAGGACAGCGGCAGGCGTCCTCGGGCACCTAAGGGGCCGAAGGACGCCGCCTGGGTAACACAACCACCGAACGTACGCTTTCTGCAACGGGCTGCGATCAACTGCCCAGAGGGAAGCGCTGCCACAGGTCACATCGGTCGCGTCCCCACGTGACTAAACCTCGGCAGCCAATCGCGAGGCGATAAAATGAAACAAATTAATGCCGGCGACAATGGTATCACGCCACAACGGCGTGTTTTCTAGAAGATTCGGAATTCTTGCGAGCGATAACGCTCGGCTGCCAAAGCGTCATCAGAGGGGGGCTCCAACCGACGAGAAATACTGCGTTTGGGGCCAAATATGTGCGAAATCATGATTCTGGAATTAGGCGATGGAGCCAAATAAAGAACTAAAAGGGTTTAGCATACGGGCACGCTGCCCTAAAGCCTAGGTGGCTATTTAAAATACCAAAATGACCTGGATCAAATGTGCGGAAGATGAGATTGTACTTGTGCGCAAAGATTGAAAATGGTTCTAACATAGCAACAAATTGCCCTAAAGGCGTGAAATGCAATTAAGCATCTACAACCGCAAAATGACTTAACAACTTGTCGGGTGTTTTAATTACCCTTACCGTAACTAGAAACTCTTAAATTTTTACAGTCTTTATTTACATTATTTGTACAATCATAATTGCCATTAGTTGTTAAATCCATGTAATCATTGTTAGAATTAACTATAATTATATGTCGTCGAGAGAGAGAGAGAAACAACTTTATTTATAACAAAGTGAAGCTGCTGGCATTTGGCAAGTTGCTTTGTAACACAGCATACTTTGTCTATCGGCACAGCCAAATTATGTTGATTTAAAAATATTTACAATAAGTCTAACCATCAATATGATGATCGGTTATATGAATTGAATCGCTTAATATAGATTTTGAAAATTCTATTAATTTCTTTTCTAATCGAAATGCGGTAAAAAATCTAAAAAGTTCTCGACCACCGAACCAAAGGCGATATACCTCGAATTGTCTTTTCCCATATTTTGAACTGTCTCTTCTTTTAAGCGATTCACTGCAGCTTTCATAAATAGATTGCTTTTCACGTTGTACTTTTTCGGCTTGGTCTTCATTGTTCGTTTTAAACTGTATCGTAGGGTCCACTATTATTGCTCTCTGTGATTTTTTGTCAAATGCTACAATATCGTTATACCTATTACTCCCGTTGCTATCAACTGCGTCAACTTCCTCATAACAATCAAAATCATGCTCAGTAAGAAGGCTGGTGATTTCATGTTGTATTTTATGATGACGATTAGTAATCATCAGGGAAATAAATGAACAACTGCCGGTTACATGAGCAGGAGTTTCATTCTCTTTGCCGCACCGGCGGCAAAGGTTCGATATTTTATTTTATGTATTCCCAGGTAAACGGCCAAATTTGTATAATTTGTTGATAACTTCAAGGCTGAAGTCCATTCTGGACCTGACAGAGTGTTCTTGTCAATAACAAAGTTATTAGGTGGTGGATAGGTTGAAAAATGTTTGACACCGACCCCTTGATATTTTTTGGAACACCATTCAAATGTAGATTCATGAAGATGCGCTCGCATTTCTCGTTTACAATCAAATATTTCTTGGAAAAGTAAACCATCAATACGTGACAGTTTGTTAGCAATTGAAAAATGTTGCAGAAAAGCTTCCCAACTGCAGTTTAATATTGCCAATGCTCTAAATTTTTTTGGTGAATACAGGATTGATGTACAAGTAGCAGCAGGAAGGCCAATGATTGTTTTCAGATTTGTGCGTAAGATTGTATCAACACTGTTCAATATATAGTCAGGTATTTTATTTAATACAGAAGGGGGTATATTAACATAGGAAAAATGTATTGGTTAATTATGTTATATTTTTGATCAGGCGTGAGAAGCGGTGATGTAACTAACTTTTCAAAATTCTTTTTAAACGTTTGTGACACGTTAACATCAAATATAATATGATCTGTAAAAGTCCATCCCAAATGTTTTATTTTGTCAGTCTTCTTGATGCAGTTTATCTTGACACTGGATATTTCTAACTCGTACGACACTAGTTCGCCTTTGAGGATGTTGATGGCAGAACTTTTTCGTGGATTTATCCTAAGTCGCATACTTCATTATACATACCGGGTATCCACTTTCAAACTAGAACATAGTGATTTGACATTGCTTTTAGCAATTTCATGGATTCCTGCTCGCCAGTTCAAGCTATAGGAAATATTTTGATATCGATGGAAAGAGAAAATTATTGCGCATCTAACGATATCAAAAATTAAATTGTTTTTGTCGATTTTCATTGAAAAATAACTCACTCTACGCAAACTAATCCCACTGTAGTATGTTTTAACGATAAAAACTTTCTCTTCGTTCGAGTAATCGTTCATTTTATAAAGTAAAAACTACTGAACTAACTCTGAATGTCTTCAAATAACAAATTAATTTGAGTGTAGCTGTCAACTTTTTTCAAGTAAAGGCAACTCATATTTAAAAAACATGAAAACTTTTTATTTATATTTCAATGAAAATTGACAAAAATAGTTTAATTTTTGATACCACTAAATTCGCAATAATTTTCTCTTTCCATTGATACTAAAACATTTTCTGTAGGTTGAATTAGGAAGCAAGAATCCAAGCAACTGTTAAAAACAATGTTACTTCCCTAAGTTCCAGTTTGATAGTGGACACCCGGTATATGTAATTAATAGCTATGTTAAATAACATCGGCGATAAAGGGCCCCCTTGTGGTACAGAATACTTTATTGATATTGGTTTTGAGTATTTTTTTCCAATTTCAAGTTTAATGCTATTATGTGACAGTAATCCCATTATCAGATTTCTTAAGTTTCTCGAAACAGCATATGCCTTTAAAGATTCTTCAATGTGCTTGTGGCCAATTCTGTCAAAAGCTTTTGAGTTCCCTATCTAGGAAAACAACAACACAGTCCTTTTTATTAATTTTAGAGTCTAGAAGACACCCACTAATTAATTTTGAAGTAATATGACATCCAGGAATATTAGACACAAACCCTCGTTGGTTACAATTGATATCAACTTGTTCTCTATTTTTTTTATCAAGAACTTTTTCGGTGATACGACGAAGACTTGGGTAAATGGTTCTAGGACGCCAGTTAGAAACTTCATATTTTTCATTGCTTTCCTTATCAATAAGAATGGTTCTTCCTTCTCTAAACTTTGATAGTACATAACTTGTGTAAAGCATAATCGCAATGATTACTTGAATGATATTTACTATTTGTTGTTTGCATATTGTTCGTATAATTATTATATCAGGTCCTAGAGATGTGTCCAGCGATATAGTTTTATTACAGTAGATACTTCTTCTAGAGAAACAACTACATCCAAATTTGGCTGAGTTGCTTCCTACATCTCTAATATTTTATCATTAGGTCTTTCAAATATGTTCAGAAATGATCTTCTAAAACCGACATTTCAATGGGACATGAACTGACTTTCTTTTCGTTCATAATATTTCGAACAACTCTTTTTCTTTGACTGTAATAATTGTGCTGCTTGATAGTTGTATTGATCTCTTCGTTTTTGCTTAGTTTTTTCTATTAGCACGAGAAGGATTAGATGACTTTAAAAAAAATGGTACTTGTTTCTGTCTTTGATTTTTTCTTTCGAAGACGAAAGTATTTAACAGCTGAGTGTTTTGGGCCATCTAAATTGCCATTGGCTTCATATAGGTATTTTACGAATTCACTCACTAGCTTGTCAAATTCCGATTCATTCAACATTAAAATGTCCTCCTTTATTTGATGAAATTTCTTTAACCATAACTTGTTTTCCTAATCTAGTTCATATTTGTCATCGTTATAGACAATTGCCTTTTCATTTTGAATGTTATCATTGCGTTTAATTACGTTTTTAATAATATATTTATTGGCAACTGAAGGATCTTTCTTTCCAACATGAACACTGGGATTTACTGCAGTAAGAACATGTATTTATGGAAGGTAGAACCGTATTGTCGCAAAACGTGGCATTTGTTTGATAAGCGTGTTCTTGACAGATTTTCTGTTTTCGGAATTATTTATTGAGGTTTTTAGGCTTGATTTTGATGTTCCAGCTTCTTTTCGATCTTGTGAGGATAGCTTAAAGATTTTTATGAATAACGAAGTCTTCCTTAAGGGGTAACGAGATGAAAAATTGCTATAATCAGAATCGCTGTCAGATACAGATGTCATACGTAACTGATACCACATGATCCAGTAATTAATTTAATTTTATACGATCGCGGAAACTTCCTTACTTTGCATATTACTTCTCCTTTTATCCAAGTATTAAAGTTCCTAATTTTAACTTTATCTCCAGAAAATAATGTTGGTAAGGTATGACTACCCTTATCGTAATATAATGTTTGTTTTGTACCCTCAGTCTTCTGTTATTTAAAAGCTGTGCTGGGCTTGGTAGCGTACTTGAAATAGGAGTGTTCCGAAATTCTAAAAGTGATAAATACACATCATCCCCATTTTCTTCGACTGTCTTTAGGACTTTCTTTACCGTTTGTATACTCAACTAATCCATTGGATTGAGCACGGCCGACTACATTAATGTACTTGTACATTTAATACAGATGGTCATGGATTGAGGAAATCTCGAACTAGACGTCACATGCTTAAAATTGTATTGTTTACTAAATATCCTAAATAACTCCGAAGAAAATTCCGGGCTGTTATCTGAAAATACCGTCTTTGGTATGCCCTGAGTTGTGAATATTTTTTTCCAGTGATTTATAACTGTTTTGCTAGTTGTTGATGATAATTCGACAATTTCAACAAACTTGGAAAAATAATCTACAGCTATTAAATAATCTGTACCCTTTAAATGAAAAAGATCTATTCCTACTTTCTCCCACGGCATTTCAGGAATTTGATGAGGCATTAATGGTTCTTTTGTAACGCTAGCTCCCGTTTGAATCCGATTAATTCAATATTAAATAATATTTGCTGATTTAAACGTCGCCGACCTTTAGCGTTATCAAGAACCCGGCGTGTCCCAGCAAGATAAGATAGCGCCGCCCGAAGTTCCGCGCAAACAAAGGTATGACGCGCGCCGTTTCTCCCCACCTAACAGCATTTCAAGACCTATAAAACTAGTTGCAGAGTGTATTTCGAGAGAGATTCCCGAGAGATTTCCAAGAGATACCTGATACTCCTCCAGCAAACACCTAGTTCCCAAATCCTTCATCCTGCCCCATCCAGAGAGTCCCTCCGTCAACTCTACCAGTACCTGGGGATCCGTTCCGAAGCTGAGTTTAAGTTAGTGGTTTCAAAGAAACGCCTGACACTCAGCAATATTTTCCCGAAAGCTCCTGATAAGCCGAGTTTAAGTTAGTGGTTTCAAAGAAACGCCTGACACTCAGCAATATTTTCCCGAACCTTCCGAAGCCGAGTTCAAGTTAGTGGTTTCCCAGAGAAACGCCTGACACTCAGCAATATTTTCCTTGTAAAAATCCTACACCGAAAACCGCTTGTAATTCAGTAATAATTAACTTGCATTTTAAATTCACCGCCGCGCTAATCAAGCAGAATTAAAAGTTGCAAGCTACCTAAGTAGAATTTACCTGAATTAATCCGTGAGAATTGTACTACTGTCCGTGGAATCCGCAGCCGCTTGAACCAGGAAGCCGCGATTTTATACTATCGTTAATTTGAGCAATTTACATCTCGTTTAATTCAGTACACAACAATTTGCTTATGTATGATAGATATATAAAATAAATGTTATACAGGATACTCCGTTAGTGTGTTTTGCTTATTTATGGTATATCTGAGCTAACGTTTGAACCTATCTCCGATCTAATGAGCTAACCCGTGGTAGATAAATAGTACAACCCCTATAAGCAGGGGCGGGATGTTACATGGCGCCCGAGCAGGGACGTGAACTCAGATATATGTACATAGATTGGCAAACACACACCTGCAGCTCCAGATGGCGCCCGAGCCCGGTAAACTCTGAAAATACCGAACCAGTAAATTTTGTTGTAATTTGAATAATGCACAAAACCTGTTTCAGCCTAGCCGTCCAGGGGAATCTACCAGAGCCCAGAAACCGAGATGTTCCAGTCTAGAATTCCCAGATCCCCGTCCAGGTCCTGTCCGTTCCAGATAAGATGCTTCCGAGATCCCGTCCAGTCCAGAAAATCCTTCTCCGACCCTCAAGGGCCAGCGGCTTCACTGCTCGTACGGGATTTTGCGTCCCCGAGGTGCCTTAGCTAAATTGCCGACAATACTACGGACCGCCCGCGTAGTACCGTCTTCTGCAATGCCAGAAGAATTCCAGAAGAATCCGTAACCCGCAGTCCGCCTGAGAGACAATCCCGATGTCTCGCCCGTAGAATCCGTAGTCCGCAGTCCGCCTGAAAGACAATCCTGATGTCTCGTCCGCCGGAATATCTGCAGGTACCCGTGTAAGCACCTGGTGCGCCTGTAAATGAATAAATGTAAATATACATGATTGCCGGATGCGAGTTTGAATGCCGCCCTAATTAGTGAGAATGGTAGAATGCCAAAATGTTTGCTAGTGCTATCCCGAATGTTATTCTTCTTTTGAAGCGTGCTCTTTGTCCCCGTGAACCCGGATTTTGGCAGGAGATAGTAGACGATTAGTCGAAGCTTGAAGGAGAGAATGTGCTTTCCGTACCAGAATACCGTCCAGAGAGCGTATTTTAGAATGCGCCCCAGAGCGATCCTGCGCACCGTTTTTTTTGTGTGAAATTGTATGCTGGTCTCCGCAGCCTCTACAATTTCCCGAGTAATTGTGTGAGAATGTCTGAGTATAGGTTATCCTGAAACCTAGATGTTTCACACGCTGAGAGAATCCCGGAATAATTGAAGGTCGAAACCGCGACTGTACCGGCTCCAGTATTTATTTATAGGTTATCCTGAAACCTAGATGTTTCACACGCTGAGAGAATCCCGGAATACTTGAAGGTCGAAACCGCGACTGTACCGGCTCCAGTATTTAAATGTTGAAAGTTTGCGTTGGCCGAATTGCAGACTGAGACCGCAGTTTTGCAACCGCCTGCAACATAAGTTTGTATGCACTCCCGGAACGTAGCATTTCGCCCCAGTGCCTGTAAGAAGCGCGCGTTCACTCCGTCGAGTGCACATTTTTGGTGCAATAGAATGCACCCCATGAAATGGCATCCAGGCCATTGCCAGAGTTACCCGAATGACTGTGAATGATATCCTGAAGGACCTGTAGGTCGAAACCGCGACGCCGCCGTGTCCTGAAGAGTTCATGTGTATAGCATACGCATATTTCTCCGCCGACAGAATATAAGTTGAAACCGCAACCTCTGTATTCAACCAGGCCAGAATTTAGAGTACAAATTGTACTCATCCTGTATATAGTTTCGAAAGAAACACCCGTTAAAATTGTACTCATCCTGTATATAGTTTCTGAAGATTACAATTTTACTCACCCTGTATATAGTTTCCGAAGATTTAAATTTTACTCATCCCGTATATAGTTCCCGATTATCCCGAAAAAACGCCTGTTAAAATCTAGCACCCTCGCGTTTCCCAGTTTGAATGTTTTCTGTGTTATCCCTGCATTGTTTTGAGAACCCCCTTGAAGGAGGTGCCCACCGAATTCCCGTTTTCTCCGAAGGGACCGGCATATGTAACGCTAGCTCCCGTTTGAATCCGATTAATTCAATCTTAAATAATATTTGCTGATTTAAACGTCGCCGACCTTTAGCGTTATCAAGAACCCGGCGTGTCCCAGCAAGATAAGATAGCGCCGCCCGAAGTTCCGCGCAAACAAAGGTATGACGCGCGCCGTTTCTCCCCACCTAACAGCATTTCAAGACCTATAAAACTAGTTGCAGAGTGTATTTCGAGAGAGATTCCCGAGAGATTTCCAAGAGATACCTGATACTCCTCCAGCAAACACCTAGTTCCCAAATCCTTCATCCTGCCCCATCCAGAGAGTCCCTCCGTCAACTCTACCAGTACCTGGGGATCCGTTCCGAAGCTGAGTTTAAGTTAGTGGTTTCAAAGAAACGCCTGACACTCAGCAATATTTTCCCGAAAGCTCCTGATAAGCCGAGTTTAAGTTAGTGGTTTCAAAGAAACGCCTGACACTCAGCAATATTTTCCCGAACCTTCCGAAGCCGAGTTCAAGTTAGTGGTTTCCCAGAGAAACGCCTGACACTCAGCAATATTTTCCTTGTAAAAATCCTACACCGAAAACCGCTTGTAATTCAGTAATAATTAACTTGCATTTTAAATTCACCGCCGCGCTAATCAAGCAGAATTAAAAGTTGCAAGCTACCTAAGTAGAATTTACCTGAATTAATCCGTGAGAATTGTAGCGGCCGTTTTGCTTGAGAACTCTGTGGGCTGCACTTATAGCTTCGCCATGGAATTCACCTGGAGGTTTTGAGTTAGTTAACCTCAAAAACTCACGCCGACACGGAGTTTCGTTCTTCAAGCGAAGCCCCGTCGTGCGGCGAATTCCTCGAAGTATTTCACCACCGAACTGTAGTTACACGCTTAGGGTGAAAACCCGCATTAGCAGTTTTAATTGTTATTTGTTTACAGAAATCAGAAACCGCAAATCGGCGAAATTTGACAGGCTGCCCGGCGTTGCATTCAGCGCGCAGCTCGTCCCGAAGAGCTACGAAGTTGCGGGCCGGCCGATCAAGACGTCACCAAACGAATCGTGCACGAGGCCCCGCCCGCGAGATCCAGGAAGCCGCTACTGTCCGTGGAATCCGCAGCCGCTTGAACCAGGAAGCCGCGATTTTATACTATCGTTAATTTGAGCAATTTACATCTCGTTTAATTCAGTACACAACAATTTGCTTATGTATGATAGATATATAAAATAAATGTTATACAGGATACTCCGTTAGTGTGTTTTGCTTATTTATGGTATATCTGAGCTAACGTTTGAACCTATCTCCGATCTAATGAGCTAACCCGTGGTAGATAAATAGTACAACCCCTATAAGCAGGGGCGGGATGTTACACTTTAGCATTATTTAGTCTATAATTGCTGCAAATATCACACCCCTCAATCGTATTTTCTATGTCGTTTGTAAACCTGGCCAAAAAAGCAATTCCCTAGCTCCCAATTTCGTTTTTTCTTTGCCAAGATGACAATAATGCAATAAACTTTCAATTCTTTCTCTAATTTAGTTTTAATCTTAGGAAAACCTACTTTAATCACATCGATTAATTGATGAGAATCCGTTGACATTTCATTTTGAATTATTCGTAAGTTTGTATCATTTCTAGGTAATTTTTTTCTAATTAAACGTAATTGTGATTCATAATCAGATTCATTACGGTCAACATTTGGTAAGTATGACCTAGAAAGTGTATCTGTAATGTATAATTGTGTACCTTCGTTATACACCACATTAAATGTATATGGTTGTAATTTAATTAACATTCTTTGCTGTCTAGCAGGTGGTAAAACTAAAGGTTTTTTATATGTACTTTTTTTTATTAACAACTTTGCGTATTTACAATCTACTCGTTACAAGAGTAATATATATATATTTCGTATGAGTACATCGGGAGTATTATTAATAGAAATGCTATAAACTACAAGTATAAATAAATAAATAAACAATATTTAACATAAACAATATACAAACAAAACCACTAGTAAAGCCGACAATGGGCTGACAACTACAGTGACAGGCCGCGTTGCAGCCACTCTATTGCGGACGTTGTCAGTGCATGCAGGTCTTCTAGAGTGCCCTCGAATGCTGTTTCTGGGCAGTGTCTTATTATGTGCTCCATGGTCTGTTCTGGGGCACCGCAATGGTTGCAACTGGGAGAATCGATGAAGCCCCACTTGTGCAGATTTTTGTTGGTTCTTCCTTGTCCTGTGCGAATCCTGTTTAAGCTGCACCATTGCTTGCGTGGAAGAGAAAATCCTGGTACGCTTTCAGTAGGATTGTGTACTAGGTGACCATTGTTAACTTCTGCTTCTTCCCAGGCTGTTGTCCATATTTCTTGAGCATTAAAATCGGTGGCCAGTTCTTCGGTAGCTAGCGTATAAGGCGGATGTCTAGATTTAAGACGAAGACGTCCTCTGATGATAGAATCAGCATTGGAATGGATGGGTAGTGTCGGCATATGAACGCATTTTTGGTACTGGTTCCTGAGGGCTGCTAATCGTCTGATGTTTGCTGGGGCTATGTTACTTAGAACTGGTAGCCAAGGTAGCGGTGTTGACTTTAGTGTTCCTGTAATTATCCTCATTGCCTGATTTAGCTGAACATCTACCAGATTCGTATGTTTGCTATTGAGCCAAACTGCGGCACAATATTCTGCAGTTGAGTAAACTAAAGCAATGGCTGATGTTCGGAGGACTTCTGCACTGGCTCCCCATGACGAATTAGCTAGCTTTTGAATGATGTTTGTTCGTGTTTTAAGTTTGGCAGCAACCTTTTGCAAATGCGTCTTATAGGTAAGGCTTCGGTCTAGCGTGACTCCGAGATATTTAGGATTGCTATTATGTTTCAGTCGCACTCCACGAAAGCGAATATCAAGCTGATAGTTTGCTAGTTTATTGTTCAGATGGAACATTGCAACTTCAGTTTTGTTGGGATTAGGATGTAGACCCCACTTGGTAAAATACGTGTCTAAAATTTGAAGATCGTTAGCAAGGATGGCTTCAGTTTCTCCAACGCTACGATGTTGTGTGGCTATTGCCATATCATCTGCATAAATAAACTTTTGAGCAGTGGTATCTGGAATGTCAGCGGTATAGATGTGAAAGAGTACAGGTGACAGTACGGATCCTTGAGGCAAGCCATTATTTAGAGATCTGAAACGGGTTTTCTTACCATTCAGATGGACCTGAAATAGTCTGTCGGATAGCATATTATTGAGGAGGCGGATAAATCTCTGACAGGGAATTGTGTCATAAGTTTTGAGCAGCAAGCCATCCTTCCAGACGGTATCATAGGCTGCGGTTAGATCGATGAAAACCACCGAAGTTTTAAGTTGACTTTCATAGCCACTTTCTATCATTGTGGTAAGAGACAGCACTTGGTCGCAGCAGTTTCTTCCGGGAACGAAACCCGCTTGCTGAATAGGAATATTTTGGTGTACTAGTGGTGCTATTCTATTGTAGATCAGTTTTTCAAATATTTTGTAACAGACACTTAAAAGCGCTATAGGTCTGTAGTTCTCAGGATGTTCTGATTCCTTGCCAGGCTTGCGGATTGCAATTATTTTGCTCTTCTTGAAGGCTTTTGGAAGTTTACCGGTATGGAGTATGTAATTGTAGAGTGCAAGAAGCCAGGTACGTACTTTGGGGCCGGAATGTTTAATGAACTCGGGATAAATCCCGTCTAACCCCGCAGCTTTCCTACATCGGACGGAGTTGATAACTACATCAAGCTCATCTTCAGAGAAAGGTTTCATAACATGGAGATCTTGTTCGTGGCTTTTTTTATATTTGAGAGGGCTTTTTTAACCATGGTGGATTGGCTCTTTTTAATATTGACACGTGAAAGATTTTTTATTCGGACGGCTATCTTACTTGGGTGTGGTGAGGTTCCTTGTTTAGGAGGTTGGTCACTGGTTTCTAAGCGTCTTAATAACGTCCAAGCATTCTTACTAGTGTGGGTAAAGTTAAGGTTTTCTACTGTATCTTTCCACCTTTTGCATCTGTTTTCATCTAGGGCAAACAATAAGTTTTCCGCATCTCTGATATTCCCGGTATCTTTGTAAGAGTTGTATAGTCGCTTACATTCCTCGTCCCAACAAGGTATGTATGTTTTCCTTACTCCTCTTGGCACGCTTCTTTTAGCTAAACGAACGTAGAATCGACATAGTGGCGCTGCAAGAAACCCATGTACCAGACGACTACCAACTGGCAAAACGTGGAAAGATTCCAGGGTATAAATTAATAGCTGCTACAAGAGTAATAAGTAAATGTTATAAAGTTAATTATATAGCATGAGGGATGTTCGGCCAGCGCCGTTACCCCATACTTACTTTACTGGTTTTGGTTGCCGTCTAGAGGTAGGTCTTGTGACCATTTTCTTTTTAGCCTCCTAGTGACGGTCGGTTGGTTAGACAGTTGATCCACGAGTTGGTTTTCATGCCCTGCCAAGTTATTGGTGTACGATTTTGCAGGCCTTTTGATCTCGTCCCCCACATATGGAATTCCTAGGTCGTTGTGGATGGTTTCATTTGCGATGTACCACGGAGCATCTGTTATGGATTTGGAGCATCTGTTATGGATTTTTGATTGGCATCTTTGTAGGATCTTGGTATGTGATGCCTTTGTGCATCCCCACAGCTGGATTCCATATGTCCATATTGGCTTTAATATTACTTTATATAGGAGTAATTTGTTTTGTAAGGATAGTTGGGATCGTTTTCCGACCACCCAGTTCATTTGTTTTATTTTTAGATCTATTTGTTTTCATTTTGTTTTGATATGCGTGTTCCAGATTAATTTCTGATCCAGGTGCAGTCCGAGATATTTGATTTCGGTCTTCTGAGGTATTGGGTTGTTGTTAAATATGACATGTGGACTCGTGATGCGTCTATTGGTAAACGTGACATGTGCAGATTTATCGCTATTCACTGTCCAAACCAGTCTTGAAGAGTGTTGAGGTGATCTTGCAGGTGTGATGTTGCTGTTTCCGGATTTTCACTGATTGAAAGAATAGCCGTATCGTCGGCAAACATTGCAATTATGGTGTTGTCTACGGTAGGAGTATCAGAGGTATACAGCAAGTACAGTAAGGGTCCCAACACGCTGCCTGGCGGGGGTCTAGAGGTAATCTTGTGGTAGTTAGACAGTGCTGTTGATCTTAAATTGATAGATCCTATCGCTTAGGTATGACTTCAATAACAAGTACAATTGGCTTGGGCAGTGAAGTTTAATTTTGAATAATATGCATGCATGCCATACCCTGTCGAAAGCTTGCTTGATGTCTAAGAATGCGGCTGTGCAGATTCGTTTTGTTTCGAGACTCCCCATTATGTGTGTTACGCCGATGGGTTTGGTGGATCGTTGAATGATGTTGACGGAATCCGAATTGGTAGTGTGGTATTATGTGTTCTAGATCTACGTCTTTGTGTATTCTTTTTAGCATTAGTTGTTCGAATACCCTGGATATTAAGGGTAAAAGACTGCTTGGTCGGTGGGAGGAGGGTTGTGCGGGTGGTTTTCCAAGCTTAGCGATTACAATAATTTGTGACGCTGCTACGCAGGTTCGGAGTCACTGGAGAGTCGGACCAGCTGGAGCGAATCTACGAGAACCTTCGCCCGGAATACAAACTTTACGTGCGCAGGAAGGATTTCCGCAAGTTGGACGAAATGGTACGCATGGCGGAAGAGTTCGAAGCCCTCCAACTGGAGCAGTCATCGTTCCAACCACCCCCGACGGCGAGTCAGGCTTACATGGCGGAAACAGCATACCAGCCTGGAAGAAACAAAATTACCTTTGCCCCTAATTTCAAGACGCCAGTAGTCTCATCTATTCAAACCTCAGAAAGCAGTCAGCAAGGGCACGCAGCCGCCAAGGCCCCAACTCCCTCAACCAGCACCGCCTATAGCCGTTCCGAAAATTGCTGGAAGTGTGCACAGCGGGGCCACCAAAGATTTCAGTGCCAACGTCCTGCAAAACTCTTTTGTTCCTGGTGTGGCAAGACGGGGACGCTAACGAGAGACTGCAAATGTAGAAGGTCGGGAAACGCGTCCGGCCGTCGAGACATGTGATGCGTCCTCGACACCAGAAGGCCCGGGCCTCTTCTCACCGACTCCAACACCCCGACTGGTCGAGGTGGCTTCAAAGGATCCGAAACTTCTTCAACAGAGGCCCGAACCCATCGTCGCAGGTATCCACCCTCGATGCCAGATTGTTCCTGCCAGTAGCCATCAGAGGAAGACTATTTCATTCCCTAGTCGATACCGGCGCCGCCAAGTCGTATATGGGCAGAGCCCTCCAGAGGTTCCTGAAACAACAAGGCGTGGTCAAGAAACAACACTGGCCGGACCGTATCCAGCTGGCGGATGGCAAAATAATTAATACTCAGGGACAATACGAACTCACCGTTTTCATCCAGGACGTCCCGCATTTGCTGCAAGCCCGCGTCGTGGACACCCTCTCCAGCGATCTGATTTTGGGCCTGGACTTCCTCACCCGGTATCAACCCGTGATACATCCTGCCTCCCAGATGATAACGATAGGGCAAATAGAAGTCGCCCTGAGTTCACGAAAGGATCCTGACGGCATGGCAAGCATTAAGCGTTTGACAACAGAGCAATCGGAACAGTTAGAAGGATTCTTGAAGGAAGAATTGGGAAAGTTCCCTGACTCTGGTGGGCCTACGACCCTAGTAGAACACAAGATCTCCCTGAAGGAAGGAAGGGGTCCCATCAAACAACGTTATTATCCCCGCAACCCGGCAATGCAAGCTATTATTGACGAAGAGGTCGACAAAATGTTGGCGGACGGAGTTATCGAGCCCTCCAAGAGCTCATTCAGCTCCCCGGTCGTCTTAGTGAAAAAGCCTTCAGGTCAGTACCACTTCTGCATCGATTTTAGGAAGGTGAATGAGGCCACCTGTTCCGACGCCTATCCCCTGCCCTTCATCGATGGAATACTCAACAAGCTTCGCGGGGCCAGGTATATAAGCACCCTAGATTTGAAGCATGGATACTGGCAGATCCCGCTTGCCGTCGAAAGCCGCCCCATATCGGCCTTCACCGTCCCTGGAAGGGGATTATTTCAATTTAGAGTCCTCCCGTTCGGCCTCCAGACCTCGGCGGCCACGTTCCAGAGATTTTTAGACACAATCATTAGTCCAGAGCTCGAACCAAATGCATTCTGCTATCTGGACGACATCATCGTCGTCAGTCGTACGTTTCAGGACCATCTTAAGCACCTGCAGGAGGTATTCCAGAGACTGCGCGTCGCCGGGCTTCGGCTCCACCCAGAAAAATGTAGGTTCTGTCAGCCAGAATTAAAATATCTGGGGCACGTCGTTAACGAAGATGGTATACAAACAGATCCGGAGAAGGTGGAAGCTATCCTGAAGATGGACAGACCCCATTCACCAAAAGCTGTAAGACGCTCCCTGGGCATGGCATCCTGGTACAGGAAATTTATCCCCGGGTTCGCGCAAATAGCATCTCCATTGACGAAACTCCTCCGGAAGGGGGCAAAATTCAATTGGACAGAGACTCAACAAGAAGCTCTCGAAGGGTTGAAGAGTGCTCTGACAACGACCCCGATTCTCGCTTGTCCGGATTTCTCAGTTCCGTTCGTATTGCAGACGGACGCTAGCACCACCGGATTAGGCGCCGTTCTCACTCAGGTGTTAGAAGGACGGGAAAGAGTCATAGCGTACGCTAGCCGATCGTTGACCGCGGCGGAAACCAAATACTCCGCCACCGAATTGGAATGCCTCGCAGTGCTCTTCGCGGTGAAAAAATTCAAAGGCTACATCGAAGGCTACCATTTCAAAGTAGTCACTGACCACCGTAGTTTAAAGTGGCTGAGGGACCTGCCGAACCCGTCGGCGTCGGCCCGTTTAGCCAGATGGGCTTTAGAATTACAACAGTACGATTTTGAAGTTGAGTATCGTAAGGGAGCCCTAAACCACGTAGCAGACGCGCTGTCCCGAGCTCCCGCTAGATCCGAAGACAACCTGTCCCCGATAGCCATCCAGGAGCCGGCCGCCCCGTGTTCTTGGGTCCGAAAAATGTCTAGGCGAGTGCGAAGTGATCCAGCCACTTTCGACACTTGGAAACTGGAAAACGGGAACCTCTATCACAGCTTCCCGAACGTAGGCGAAGATTTAGCCGAGGGTTTCCAGCCCGTTTGGAAGCTATGCGTCCCTAAGCCGCAGAGGCGCCAAGTTTTGCAAGAAAGCCACGATGAACCCGCTTCCGGACACATGGGAGTAACCAAGACAGCCGCTAGAATTCAGAGGTTATATTATTGGCCTAGAATGCTGAAGGATGTAAGTAGATACGTACGAGCGTGTCCAGTGTGCCAGCAATACAAGCACCAACAGCAGCAACCAGCCGGCAAGATTTTTTGGTCCAGAGTCCAAGGCCCATGCGAGGTCATCAGCACCGACTTGATCGGCCCCCTCACCAGGTCTTCGAAGGGTACCATCTGGCTTCTAGTCTTCCAGGACCGCTTCACCAAATGGGTCGAGCTCCACCCGTTGCGTTCCGCTACCGCCAAAGCCGTGAGTCAGACCCTAAAAGAGAGGATAATTTATAGGTTCGGCACCCCAAAGACAATCATTTCTGATAATGGACCGCAATTTATTAGTAAAATCTTTAAAGCACTGGCCACCGAATATGGCATTCAACACCGTTTGACGCCCCCATATACTCCCCAGGCCAACCCTGTGGAGAGGGCCAATAAAGTGGTGGGTACCATAATTGCACAGTTAGCTAGAGGGAAGCAAAATCAGTGGGATGCCTGGCTGCCGGAGGTGATGTTCGCCCTCAACACCTCCAAGCACGAATCCACCGGATTCACACCAGCCCTATTAAATCTCGGACGAGAGATGTTACCGCCCCAATCGTTACGGGAAGCATCTGATCCAGTCTTCGATCCCGCCGAAGAAGATCCGAGCCCAGGGTTGTACCGGGAGCAGCTTAAGAAGTTGGAAGACATAATGGAAGTAGTGCGAAACAATCTCGCCAAAGCGTTCACCCGACAGAGACACTATTATAACTTGAGAAGACGTGAGTATCGTCCCCAGATAGGTCACCGGGTGTTTAAGCGAGATCGAGTCCTATCGGACGCCGCCCAAGGGATTTCGGAAATGTTAGCAGTCAAGTATGCCGGGCCCTACATTATCCAGAAGATAGTTTCACCGGTCATCGTAGACTTAAGCGATCCTCAAACAGGAAAGAACATCGGCCGAGTCCACGTGAAAGACATAAAACAAGCCTTCCAGTAACCTTCAAACCTATCTATTTCGAAAACCATCAGGCAAAATCATTTTTTGGCACATGGCCTGAAAATATTTTTCGAAAATCCTTTTTTGCACCTGCAGGTCAAGGTGGGCACGTGCCTTCCCCCCCCCCCCCACCGAAGAAACCCGGAACCGGAAGGGGTGATAATCCCGGAAACCAAGTTATAAGGGGCCTTCCCTGGCAACGGCCTCCATACTCAAGTCTTACCAGAGAAGATTCAAGATGCCTCCAGTCAAGGCGAAAACTAATGTCCGGCTATGGCCATTTAAATTGAAGAAGCCTCGGAAGGGCGTCAACAAAATTCGCCCATGGCCCCCCCGGGCCTACGGCCCTCCTGAACCGGCTACAGCCCCCCAATGGTCGCCATTGCCCTCTTGGAGTCCGGTCCCAGCCATGCTGTCCCCTCTGCCAGCTACGCCGGATAGGAAGACATACAGCATGTTGAAACCATTACAACCAAGAGGAAGCCTGCCCATAAGCATCCCGCTCTCGAAGCTCCATCCCGACCAGGAGGCGGACATCCAACAATTGGCTGGAAAGTTTAAGCAGCTGTTCGGCGAGCATCCAGCGAGTCCAGCCGCAGTTCCCTCCGACGTGGGAAACGTAATTCCACCAGCTACCCCCAGCGAGCATCGCCCATCCTCAGCATTAAATTGACCAAGTGCGGCGACTGGTGGCAACAAGCGTCGGTTCCACCGGAACTTAACTCCGAAAAGCTCCCCGAGACGACCATAGAAGAAGCCGTCCTACCTCTAGAAGAAGGCGACGCCATCGCAGACGTATTGGCCGAGCTGCAGGATTTGCAACTCCCAGAACCTGAGCTTCCGTCGGAGATGCTTCCCGAGCTTTTTAATCCTCCTCCGCCCGAGCCTGAGGTCCAGATTCCGCTAGCCCGAACGTTACGACGTGGGCGCCGTAAACACCGGACCGTACGCATAAAGACGCCCACCGGCCAGCGAATTCGCCTTGCAAGGAGAGCCGCAATTCAGATGGGTCTAATTTCTGTCCCCGAAACCAACCAATAAAAGAGAAATTGGATTCCAACTCTACAATCATCCAGGTACCTGGTGTACCTGGGGGGTTTGATACCGCAAACCCCCACGTCTGTCCTGTAGACGCTCCAGGTGCTATCTCTAAAGCAGCGGTCCTCCCCTCGGCGAAGAAGTCGTCGGGGCAACGGTTTTTCCCCCGGGAAAGCGAGCTGTGTAACGCTTTGCCTTGCGCGAAGTTTTTAGAAACAAACATTACATAATGGATTTAAATTCGCGCTGCGCCCCTTCTAGCATTATCGCCTCGAGCCAACGTCCAGGAAGGAGATAAGCGTAAAATTATAAACAAATAATCGACGCGCTGCTCGTCCCCACCAGAGGATAGACGGAGGTGGCGACCCATATAAAAGTAAGCCACCGGCCCATTATTAGGACGAATTAATTTCATTTTTCGACCTGACCCGTAGTCGGCGATAGGCGAAGACTTCTCCTGGAAGTAGGCCGCCTTCACGATTACAAACTTAAACCTTTTCCTTATCCTGCAGAATAGGTACGGGACGAGGTCCGCTGGAAAGCCGCTCCGCCGTTCTGCCGTCATTTGAACCTGTATCCCCGAGACACTTTAATTAAGGAAATCTATGTTTGTTAATAATTTAATCTGACAAATCCTTAAGACGTGTTTGCAGGCGAAGACTCAATTTAGAGACCGCCAGGCCCGTCCATTTAAATAACTTACTTAGCAAGCAACCTAAATGTCATTTTGCGAATAATTATCTCCCAAAAGTCCATGCAATTAAAATACGACAATAGCATCTCGTAATATCTATTTTAAAAGCCCGAATAATTACTAAATTGCAGCCCTTGAAAGAATTGGTTAATGTTCTTATTAGCTACACAGTTCTACCTACCAGAGAAGTCCGAGATCAACATCTCCAGGCCGTGCCTCCTTGAAGGGAATCTCCTCTTCACCAGCAGCTGACTCAAGAACGCTCACTAGGTGGATCTCTCCACCAAATCCTCGTGGCACCGCACCTTACACCAAACATCACGCCGCGAATTCTCCGAATAAGGGCAAATCTCTTAAACGCCACCGTCACGTAAGCGAAATCCCGGTATTTAGTTAATTAACCTGACATTACAGCGACATGTGCTCGTAAACCTTTCGCCGAGTGCCAAGTGAAGAACGCCTAGGGCTAACTTCAAGCCGTTCCAGAAGCTACCAGCGTCGTCTCCGCAAGAATTCCCGAGGGGGCTAACCAGAAACCACCGTTTATACGGCTGTACGACGGGTTGCAGCGAAAAGGGGCAAGAGGCGACGGGAGACAGAAGATTACTTTTATTATCAAAATACATGTTAATTTTCAATTATCCAATTATGTTTACGTTTGTAAATAGTTCTGAAGATCAATATTAAATCTTTTAAAGCTATCCTGTGTTTGGTTTGCCACGCTTCTTATGTATGTCTGGAAATCTCGACCCTGTCTCCGACACGACTACCTACCAGAAAGTTAATTAGTAATTATCTTTATACCTTTAATGAGCACAAGGGTGAATTATTACAATTTGAACTCTTGACAAATTTCTTTTTTTAACATGGAATCATCATCATCATCAATAAAATCGGATAAACAAAGAAAACCAAGAAATATTTTAAATGCGAAAATGAAGCAAGCGATATTAAATTATGACATATATGTCAAAATGACAATAGTTTTTTTAGTGGAAGAAACGAACTAAATATCTATGTACCAACATTCTTAAAACTAGGGACCCTGCAGGAATGCAACTTATCCCCTAGAAAGTTGACCTTGAAAATTATTATAGAAAAAAAATATACTTTATTATATCCCATGCAAGGGGAATTTTCACTGGCATACCCACTGAAAGAATTGCAAACCTTTTTTTCCATACACCAACGCACCTTTATATAACATTACGTGTACGAATTTGTGCTTCATTGAATAAACGTTCTGCATCCGTTTATAAGATTATTAAGTGGTGCTATTAGATATTCCTTTAATGCACATCCACTGTCTCCTACTAACACTGAATTACCCATTTGTCTTGTTTCAAATCTGGCTTTGAGACGAGAATTATCAAAAATCGTACTCGTGAGATGCACCTGGCCATCGTGCAACAATATCTAATATTTTCATATTTGCCTTGCAGACCACCTGACCATTCATTGAGAATCGCCCTTTACGGTTTCTGAAATTTTCAGCATGGTCGTCCACTACAAAAATAACATTATTTGTTATTAAATTTTAGTAGTATACGATTCAAGCTCTTAAGAACCATACATACCGGGTGATTGTAAGCGTAGATGTGTACAGTCGAAAGTTCCAGCTACTCGTGGAAATCGTGCAATTGCATAAAACTCCTGTTGCAGCCTATTGACTCCCAGATGGAGTGGTAAGGAGATAAATTCCCGATGTAAGCCTGCAATTGCTTCCGATACCTTCTTAACAATTCGACCAGCTGTTGATATATGAACCCCACCAAAATCTCCTACACTTGCTTTCATTATGGTCAAGGCAGGTAAGAGTGCGCGTTCTATAATTAAGAGTACGCACCGACTGTATTTCGCTATTTAGAGTACCTATATTATATAGGTACTCTATCGCTATTTAGAGATCCTGTATATAGTTTATTAAGAGTTGGGCAAACAGCATGATTTGACATACATTTTTGATCCAAATTAGATATTTGACTATGTCGAACGAAAAGGTTATTGAAACCAATCTTGCTAATTTGCTTTTGATGGGAGAGTGTTCAGAGCATTGATCGTTCTTAGAATCTCTGGGGCCGGCTGTTAGGAATATACGGCCAATTTAGTCAATATTTAAATTTGCATGTGTGAAAATATCGGTCGTAATATGTTACAAAATATGTAAAAACGGCACTTTTATCACACATGCCTTGTAAAAAGTGATCCAAACCAATAAAAATGTATCCCGTTGTTTGCCCAACTCTTAGTAACCTATATACAGGGACTCGATCGCTATTCAGAGCCAGTAGATATAGAAAGTACTAGCAAGTAAAATCTTACATCATACGGATAGCATTGATGACGCAGGGCTCATCTTTTGTGGTTTCTATAATATATCGTACTTAGCCAGCAGCCGTTAGGCCAATTATAGGCGTGGCTGTACATTTATGGGGCGCCGAGAGAAGCAGCCGTGGAACTTCCATACAAGTTCTGACCAGAAGGAGTGTTGCTTAACTTTACTGATCGAACGTGGACGCTTGTTCAAGCTACACCACCCGGGACCCCAAACATGTGGAGCGTCTGCTAAAAAAATATATTTTTGTTCTTCTTTGAATTGATTGTTAATGAAATTGATTATTTTGCAACATTTTCCGGCAATGATTCCTAAATTTCTCCACATGCCTTGAACGTAGGTATTAGTGAATGCAAATAATAGAGAATTGAGAAAAACATGTATCTGTACAAACAATAAAATAGGATGTCTTTAAAAAGACAATTAATCATTAAACTAAAATGGAAACCTAAACTATTACAAAAATAAACGTTGAAACAGATCCAATAGAGGAAGTATATCTTTTAAAACAAGTAATTATGGGGCTGTTGCAGCCAAAGCGGCGTGTATACAAGCAGCATCTTTGTTTTTTTTTAAAATATTTTTAGTTTTTAAATTTTTGTGTTATCTGCAAACTGTCTCATTGCAACACTTTTACTGGAAATGCAATGTTTTTTCATTCTGTGTATTTTTCGTTTTATAGCAGTAGCATGTAGTTTGAATCGATCTACGAGTTTCATTTTTATATTATGACACTTTGGAAGATCTATGCTTGTAAAAACGGGACCATTTATAATTCCACATGTCATAATTTTATAAACATTGATCTTATCGCAGTTAGGGTAATCCAAGACTTGACTCAAATTCAAAAATATTTGTTCTGTGAGTATAAAAAGTGGAAAAATCTTTTTGTTGATGTAATACAACGCTGTTGGCTTAAATCCTTTAAGAGATACGAATGTCGTATATGGAGCACTGATGGCCTTTCTGCTACCCACTGCAAAACTACATTTGTTACATTTCATTGTTTTCCTAATACTGTAAAATATATCCAGCTGAGTTGTATAAAATATTCTGCTGACGCAAACCGATCTCTTTTTTCACGTTGTTCCAATTTTCTGGTAAGTCCCTTAATGTCACTGTGTCGTTCTCAGTACATGTTTCTTTATTTTTCAGTGTATCCAAAAACCCAGTTATATTTTGACGATCATCTTCATCGTAGCTACCTGTTTTGCCAGTATTTAAAAACTGAGAAACAGATACTAGTTTTATAAGCTGCTTAAATTGTAATGCCGATGGAATTGGCTGTCTAGCTCTTATTTGACTGACAATTTAATGCATACACTAAAAATCCCATAAGCCGCGGAGTTTTTGTCACTATGACAGCGGCAAGTTTGCCCTAACTTTTCCAGCGACAAAACGGAACCTAACTTTTAAAACGGTCTAATTGTAAAATAATTTTTGCCTTGTTTATTAATTTAGTGACTTCTAAATTACCTAATACGTAAATTAAATATGTATTCATTAAATTGTCGTACCGAATTACACTCAAGCTTTTTTTAAATCGAAGTAAACTTAACATTTATCATTCGAGTTTCCTTGCTTTTGGGCAATTCAACTAAAAAAACTGCCAGAAAAAATTACTCGTCCTTCGGACTTGTAATTTTTTTGGAGGCAGTTTTTTTCGTTAAATTGCCAAGCAAGAAATTCCCATTAAAATGTCAAGTTTACTTCAACAAAAAAAAGCTCTCGTGTAATTATAAGTGAATAAATTTTCTAGGCAGTCTTGTGAAAATCTAGAAGTCAGAAGAAACTGATATTTTTTCTGGTTTAAGAATATATTTTGTAAATCCAATAAAGATTTAGTAGTTAAAATAACACCACTTTGAATAGGTTTCCAAGTTACTTTTTCATGGTTTTTAGACACAACTATTAAATTTTGGAAAAGATGAATAATCTCTCGCAGAAAGTCTACGGTTTCGCTGTATTTTTGCAAATTAAATTTGCTTATGGCTAAAGTGGTGGTTCTGGATGTCACCAATTTGAACCATTTATAAATAATGTCAATGAACCACGCGGTTGTCAATGCAGAGTTGTCCTGAGTTTCTTCGGCGATAAATTTTATACCACAGCTGACATTATGATTTAAAACATTGTAGCTAGCCGAAACTTTCATCTTATTGAAATGGTCGGTATCAAGTTGTTCTGCGCATAATTTAGGGGCAAATTTTAATTCGATTTCCCCTTCTTCATTACAAAATGATTCTATGTGTTTCACGTTGACAATCCTATTTGGCAAATTATACTTTTCCTGCAAATCTAATGGAATTTCAAATCTATTGTTGTTTATCAATCACGACTTAATGTTCTTAAATAAATGTGGAGCATCTGCTAAAAAAATATTTTTTGTTCTTCTTTGAATGGATTTTTAATAAAATTTATTATTTTGCAATGTTTTCCGGCAATAATCCCTAAATTTTTCCACATGCCTTGATTGCAAGCGCCCATGTCTGATGTTACAGAAACAATATTTAACCCTATGTTTGTAGCATGTTCGACAATTTTAATTAAAATCTCCGAAACTATTAAGCTGTTAGTGCTTTCTGAGGTAAAGTAGTAAGCCACCGCTTCCTTCCACCTAGTCGTGATACCCCCTACAAATAATAAAACAGTGAATATTAGAAACTCAAGATTGTTCTAATATTTTATATACCTAACTTGAAAACAAAAGCTTTAGAAGCTAAACGATTGTCCTGATTTGGCAATGTTACACATCCTGTAAAAGAGTTCGTGGCCACACAAAAGTCCATACTCTTTTTTATTTCCATTTCGTCTAAAGTAAGCATGCAGTCTTTTTCGAAAATGGTGTTATAGTTTGTAATTTTAATATTTAATAAGGTAAATACGTCTGTTAAAATGCCAGGCTGAAAATCTAAATGTTGCAAATGGAAATTTAATGTACGAATAGACGGAAATGGAAGTCCTGTTTTCCTAAGATCATTATATCCAGTTTGTCCACATGAAAATCTCAGTCTTAATGATCTTTCTAAGGTTTCATTGGAGCATTTGCTAAACTTATTTTTGGGAGTTGTTAACGTTCGAATTTGATCATTGGTAAATGTCTTCTTCAAGTTTTGTTTTAAAAAATTGTTCTTTCTTTTGGTCCCGCAAAGAAGACGGCTTAATTTTCGGTTATTTCGTCGCAATTTAAGATATTGTACTAGCAGAGATTCATACATTTTTTTGTAATCAAAATCACATTAAGGTGACATTTTGTTGTTAGCTTCATTAATTGTATGTGTATCCAACATGATTGTTGGCATAGCTGTGTTTTTTAATATTTTAGTTCCATTTTCTTTAACCTCCCACTGACCATTGTCGAAATGCTTTTCACAAATTATTAGTCTGTTGTAACTGTAATTTTGCTTGCCGATCTTTTTTAGCCAAATTCTTTTCCTCAACTCATCCTTTGGAACGCTGGCTAAGTACACACCATACACAGCCATGGAGGAACCTGGAAGAAGACCAAGCACAGAACAGGGAGGTTTGGAGACAGGGAACAGGAAGACGGCATTTAGCTGTATTGTAAACTAGCATAACTGAAACCGGTTGTAAACTTCATGTAACACCTTAAAAGCACTACGAACGAACGCCAATGAGAAATGTCAATGTCCAAAAACATGTAGCTAACATCAACTAGTTAAAATAACTAGCGCCAAAATAATGACCACTCAAAAACGTTCGATTATTTCGAAAGGCACTGTATATCTCTACGCTCAAATTTGCCTGTTAATGGCGGCCAACAATCGTATGGCCACACTGTCTTGTATATAGTCACTGTATCGCTATTTAGAGTACCATACAGGTACTCTATCGCTATTGAGAACTTCCTGACATCTACTGACCATGTTGTTAAATACTGTTTACTAAATAACAATTTATGGTAATAATGATTTCTGTAATCGTTTCGCACCTTACTAGAAATTTTGTTTACTTTAAAACTGCTATTTTCAGTAACTTTTTGAAGGCAGTAGATAAGCTCTAACAATTGTATTTATTAAACAAATACGTATTTTGTGATCGGAAGTGCTTATTGTGCTTGTAGTTATAATTAAGAATGTCGTGGAATAACTAACTTTATTTCAACATTAATATGCAATATAATTTTTAACAAATATATACAAAGCTATCACAACTATCAGCTAGTATGCTAGATGCTACCATTCGCGCCGCGGATGCCGAGTGAATTGCCGAGAGGGCCATTGGATCCGCTGGTGCTGGCTGGACGCGCAGGTTCGGAAACGCGTTTCTGGCGCGAAAGTTAATTGTGGCGATGTCGCTACATCACCCCCCCTTTAGTGACGCAATCCAATTCATAAATCGAAACGGATGGGTTGTTTGATGGTGCGGCCAGACCTAGTGGTACCTGTAGGTGCTGGTTGTTGATGTTCGCCTGCAGGGGTGTTCAGTAGATAACATGGCTTCAGTCTATCCATGGACACATTGACAACTCTCCCATTAATTTTGATGATGTATACCTTCCCTTTTCGGTTGAGAACCTCAAATGGGCCTGCTTATGGTGGCTCTAAGGATTTTCGTACCCGATCATCTCTTAAGAAAACATGGCTGCAGGTGGGTAATTCTGACGGTACAAAAATCGCTGGTTGCCCATGATGAGATGTTGACGGACGTATTTTCCGGATGTTCTGTCGAATTGTTTCTGGAAGCAATGCTGGATTCAATTCATCCGCTGGCTGATCAACGAAAAATTCGCCTGGGATCCGTAAGGCTGTACCATACACCAGCTCAACAGGCGAACATCCTAAATCATCTTTGTATGTGGTTCGAAGTCCTAACAAAATTATTGGTAACATTTCCGACCATCTTTGAGTTTGGTGGCACATTAGCGCGGTTTTCAATGTCCGATACCATCTCTCCAGAATACCGTTAGTTTGAGGTCTGTATGAAGTGCAGCGTGCACGCTCGGTGCCAATTAATTTGGTTAGCGAGCTCATGAGTGCAGATTCGAACTGCCTTCCCTGATCGGTTGTAATTGACTGTGGAGCGCCAAAACGGGAGACCCAATGCACGTAGAATGCCTTCGCTACAGTTTCGCTGGTGATATTGACGAGGGGTACTGCCTCGGGCCACCTGGTAAACATGTCGATCATTGTCAAGCAGTAGCGAAAGCTCTGCGATTCTGGCAATGGACCGATTAAATCTAGGTGGACGTGTTGAAATCGTTCGTTGGGAACTGGGAATGTGACGTGTGGGCTCTTTGTGTGTTTCTGGACTTTAGCTTTTTGGCATGCCATACATGATCGAGTCCATTGAGCGATGTGTTTATTCATCGCTGGCCAAACATACCTCTCTCAGATGAATCTACCAGTTGCTCGAATGCCTGGATGCGAGGGGTTGTGACACATGTCGAAAACTTGTTTCGGCAAGCTGGCTGGCACGTATGGTCTTACTTTATTTGTGGAAGTATCACACCAAATTTGTACCGTCTCACCTGGAGGTGTAAACTTGGCCATTTTCAGGGAACTTTGGAGCTGATAGAGTTCTTCATCGCCTTCCTGCCCTGCTGCCAATTCGGTAGCTGTAATTGCAGTGGTCATGTTGATCGAGTTGATTCTTGAAAAGGCATCTGCGACTATGTTCTGTAAACCGGAAATATGTACAATATTTGTTGTGAATTGACTTACAAAATCTAATTGCCGAAGTTGCCTAGGAGCTGCTTTTTCGGATTTTTGTTGAAAGGCGTAAATGAGGGGTTTGTGATCGGTCCGAACCATTAATTGTCGACCCTCGACCATAAACCGAAAGTACTTAATAGCCTCATAGATTGCAAGAAGCTCCCTGTCATAGGCACTATAGTTCTTTTGAGCTGCGTTTAATTTTTTAGAAAAGAATCCAAGTGGTTCCCAGATGCCATTGCTTTGCTGCTCTAGTACTGCGCCGATAGCAAAATCAGAAGCATCAACAGTAAGGGCTAGGTGGGCATCTTCAGCTGGGTGAACAAGTAGCGTTGCGTTGGCTAACTGCCTTTTGCACGATTCGAATGCTGCTGTAGCTTGAGGGTTCCAAATAATAGGGCGTTTATCGTTTTTCCTAGTATTCCGTAGGTATTCGTGAAGTGGGGCTTGGATTTGGGCCGCATTCCTGACGAATTTCCTGTAGAAATTTATAGTGCCTAGGAAACGGCGTAGGTCTATCACAGTTACAGGTTTCTTATATTCTTGGAGAGCTTGTACTCGTGCTGGGAGTGGTTTAATGCCCTCGGCTGAAATTAAATAACCCAGATATTCGATCTCTGGTACATTTAATATACATTTTGAGACATTGATCGCTACGCCAAACTCACGAAAACGTTCGAATACACTTCGTAAATGTTTCTCATGTTCTTCGATCGTTCGCGAAAACACCAAAATATCATCGATGAAAACGTGGCAAAAGTCAAGCCCACGTAAAACTGTGTGCATAAACCTCTGAAAAGTCTGTGCCGCGTTGCACAATCTAAATGTCATTACGGTGAACTCAAACAATCCGAATGGCGTTATAACTGCGGATTTGGGAATGTCTTCGTCTGCAATCTTAATCTGGTGATACGCGCGCACTAGGTCCAGTTTTGAAAAAACAGTTTTCCCATCTAATGGGTGAGCAAAGTCGTGTATGTGCGGAACTGGGTATTTATCTGGAATTGTTACAGAATTTAGGCGGCGATAGTCTCCGCATGGGCGCCAACTTCCTGGTTCCTTATTCGGCACTAGGTGAAGCGGGCTTGCCCATGGACTGCTTGACGGCCTGCAAATTCCTTGCTCCAGCATATATTCGAATTCCGCCTTTGATGCTTTCAATTTTTCTGAAGCGAGGCGTCGTGGTCGCTGCGCGATTGGCTGCCCTCTAACCTAAATGTGGTGCTGCACGTCCTGGCGCCTATGTGATGGAGTGAAAAACGGCGTCGTTATATCCTGGAACTCCTTAAGAAGTGGGTGGACATCAACTAGCTTACTTACTGTTGAGATGAGAGAATCGACAGAAGTTTTTTGTAATTCAGCTTTTACAAATAAACTTGTCGCAGTGTCGAGCAAACGGCGGTTTCGCAAATCCACTAGGAGGCCGTGGTTGCGAAGAAAATCCGCTCCAATTATTGGTTTCGACACTTGTGCAACATAAAAATGCCATTTATATGGCCTGCGTAAGCCTAAATTTAAACATAACAGTTGGGTTTCGTAAGTGTCTATGGGGGAACCGTTCGCGGCGTATAAACGGAAATCTGAGGATACACGTTTTTCATTTCGCGGCGCGGGAATCACAGATACGTCTGCGCCGGTATCTATAAGAAAGCGAGTCCCAGATGTTTTATCCATAACGAAGAGACGGTTAGTTGGTGTATGGAGCCCGTCGTTGACCGCCTCGAGCAACGACGGTTGCTCTAGTTTTCCTGTTTGGTGGAAACGAAGCTGCAGGGTTTGGTGCACTTGAAAGCCTTACTGCGGAAACGCCGATGGTAATAGCAAATTCCCGAGTCCTGGTTTGAACTTCTGGATCTGGATCGTGAGCGACCTCGAAACCGTTGCTTGCTCGTTGTATACTGTCGTCGGTTACTGGACATAAGTTCCTCCACCATCTTTGTTAATGCTGCCACCTGTTGTTCGAGAGCAGTAATAGCTGTTGGCTGCGGTGCTGTGACGGCTGCGACGGACATGGCGCTGTCGGCGGCGGAAGTTCCCTGAGCTGCTCCCTGTAGCGATGGCGTCGCTGTGGCTAGAAAGACTGTTCATGGCGGCGATGTTTGGGCCGGTACGCAAACTCACTTCCGCGATTTTGTCCGCGATGGCGGCCATTTCCATGGGCTGCATCGCCCTATTTGCGCTTAAAATTAATTGTACTGATGCCGGTAGTCTCTCCAGCCATAATGTTTTTAACACTTCGTCGCTTAGTTTATTATGCGCGAGCACTTTCATTTCACGCAATAACTGGGATGGAGATTTATCGCCCAAATCGATCTCGGTCAACACTCTACGTAATTGTTTTTCCTCGGAGTCTGTAAATCGCGCGATTAAACTTGCTTTTAACGAGTTATACTTGTCTTTTTCAGGGGGTTTCGTTAAAATGTCCGCGATTTGTTGCAAAACCGCACTGTCTAACGCACTAATTATTGCAAAATATTTGCTCTGGTCGGACCGCACTCCGAACGCGTGAAAATTCGCCTCAGCTTGCACGAACCATAGCGTAGGGTTTGCCAGCCAAAAAGGTGGAAGTTTGACCTGTCGAACTTCTTCAACATGAGGACTTGCCGCTCTTGCTTGCGATGGCGATTCTTCTGTAGAATGCTCTTGTTCACACATCGTGGTTTCAGCTTGGCGAAATGGAGATGCACGTGGTCCGGGCACACAAAAGAAAAACGCGGTGTACTCACTTAATGTTAATTATCGGGGTCACCAATGTAGTTATAATTAAGAATGTCGTGGAATAACTAACTTTATTTCAACATTAATATTTAATATAATTTTTAACAAATATATACAAAGCTATCACAACTATCAGCTAGTATGCTAGATGCTACCATTCGCGCCGCGGATGCCGAGTGAATTGCCGAGAGGGCCATTGCATCCGCTGGTGCTGGCTGGAAGCGCAGGTTCGGAAACGCGTTTCTGGCGCGAAAGTTAATTGTGGCGATGTCGCTACATGCTAATTGGTAAGTAATGTAATCGACTTTTGCTATTGTCTTGTTATATTTAAGACGACTATAACCTAAAAATGTCGAAAATGTAAAGCTTTGTAGAGTGCCCATTCTTAAATTTCTAAGAGTACGCAATGCGCACTCTTATAAAATGTGCGTACTCTTACAGCTATCGTTGGTTCTCATTCCTTTTATTAATGATTGTTGCACAACCACTTAACCTAAAATAAATAATAATTCTTCCAAAATAGGTTTATAAAATACTAGTAAGGGTAGGTACAACACCGTTTCTATTACAGTATCCAATCCAGTTATGACATACTATACGCGAAAACTAGTCCTCACAGTAGTTCTTGATGAACTTCCTGAAAAAGTTGCGACCGGTCATAACAAAAGGGGTTTAGCCAAAGAATTTAACATACCAGAGGCTACCCCCGTAAAAGACTTAAATCTAACACAGTACCCATATTAGCACGCTTTAAATGCACGTTTTCTCCAGCCATGAAAACACAGTTGGCCGAATACGTTAAAGACATGAATGATAGGTTCTATGGTCTTACTCTCAGAGATCTTAGATTACTTGCTTATGAGTTCGCATCAGCTAACAATATATCAAATAGGTTTGATACCAAGACAAAGCTAGCAGGAAAAACCTGGGCTCGTGATTTCCGCGCAAGACAAAATATTTCTATAAGACAACCAGAAAAGTGTTATATTGGGCGTATGATGGGTTTCAATAGACCCCAAGTTGAAAATGTCTATAGCAATTTAAGATCACTTTATGAAAAATACCAGTTTACACCTCATCGAATATACAACATGTACGAAACTGGTCTATCCGCGGTGCCTAATAACCTCCCTAAAATTGTTGCTTCTAAGGGGAAAAAACTTATTGCAAAGGCGGTAAGTGCTGAAAGAGGAGAACTATACACAGCTGTGTGTTGTATGAACACTGCTGGGACATATTTCCCACCTGCTATTATATTTAAAAGAACACGGATGAATAATGATCTCTTTAAAGATATGCCTTTTGGAACGCTGCGACTCATATCATATACAGGATGTATAAATTCAGATCTCTTCCTGGAATGGATAAAACATTTTAAGGAACACACTAATCCAACACCTGGCAATGCAGTGTTACTGATTTTTGATAATCATGTATCTCATAGGACTTTAATGGCAATCAGATATTGTAGAGAAAACTATATCTACCTTTTGACTCTACCACCTCACTCTAGTCATAAAATCCAGCCTCTGGATAAAGAATATTTTGGTCCTTTAAAAACAGCCTATAGCGTGTTTTGTGACGAATGGATGGTAAACAGTCCAGGAAACGCGATAAGTCAGAAAAACGTATGCGAGTTATTTAAAAAGTCTTATAATAAAATATCTACTATGGAAAATAGAGTTAACCGTTTCGGTCACCGTGTACTACATGTAGTACATCAGTTTTATTTTTTTTTTAAAGAAAACTGCTTAAGGCCAAGTCCTAAGGTCGGAGTTGCCATGCACACTCGATAAGGTGGCGACACCAGTATCAAATTTGCGAAAGTGTCGCAAGAGCTTGCCATTAGAATAACGGCCAGATACGAATAACCGTCTGTTCTTGTCTAGCTCGCATTGATCGAGTGAGATAGAAGACGACACGGGTTGCGTTCATTTTATTTTGGCTGTAGGTTGCACACTTGGCAATGTTACCGCCCTACCATATACCATTACAATAAGTCTGTGAATACAGTGGTTATTATTTGTCAAAGAAGTTCAGTCTGTTCAGTCTTCTAACTTATACCATGTGTTTAGTGGTGATTACTAATTTGTCATCGTGGTAAATACTGTACGGTGTGAAATATGGGTTCTGCAAAGAGGTCCAAGAAACCACTAAAACGCAACAAGCGTTCGAAGGGTGCTAGAGAAGTGCATTCAACCAGAACTGTCGCAAAGAAACAATCACGGTAAGTTACATTTTTTAGGTAGTAATATTAACATTATATTTTTAACAATATAAAACGGTAGATAATTGTTTACTTTAGTGACTTTCCGGTATCGTAAATAATTTTTGTATATTCTTCATGCACGTGCAGCACCCACTAACCCTGGTGTTTGAGGTTAGGTGAACCAAAAATAGTCTAAAATAGTTATAATGGTTCAGAAGTAGTACTTTAATTAATTCTGTATCTATGATAGTTCTGAGACCCTTATAGTAAGCACTTACAAATTTTCCACCTTGAAAAGGTGAATAACCATTCCGAAATTGTTTAGTAGGTTTGTAACAGTTTAGACAGATGAAAATGTGTAATTGAAAAGTTAGCTTGGCTTGGCAAATGCTTAATCATTATTGAATTTTTGGCAGAACCAAATCATTCATTTATGATCAATTTATAGTGATTATCTTGTTTGGTAAAGTGTCTTCCCTGTTCATGTACAATTTTGTTTTTTTTCAGTTATGGCATGAAAATCTTGTGGAAGAATTCATTGCAGCTGGTAAAGAAGATGTCAGAATTGCTAGGGAAGCTGGAAACGTTGACTCTGACGGAATACCATTCATAACAGTTTACCTAGATGGCGGATGGAGTAAAAGGAGCTACGCACATAACTATGATGCCGCTTCTGGCAATGTGAGCAGTTAGTACATTAGTGAGAAATGTGCTATAGTGTTTTTCTTTTACGCCATCATCATAGGGAAGGCCACAAAGAAAGTGTTGTTCATGGGGGTCAGAAATAAATTCTGCTATGTTTGTGCAACAGCGCACAATACGAAAAAAAATCCCCCAGAGCATAGGTGCTTTAAAAATTGGTATGGATCTTCATCTCCTATGCAGGCAGACATCATAGTTGAAGGGTTTAACCTGAGTGTAAAGATGCATGGAGTGCGTTATAAATATTTTATAGCAGATGGTGATTCGAGCACTTACGCTAATTTGAAAATGAAGGTGGAATATGGAGCAATGATTCAGAAAACTGAATGCAAAAACCATTTGTTCAAAAATTACAGCAAACATCTGTGCAATGCTAAGGATGATAAAAGAATTGTTGCTCCAAAAAAAACACCTTACACAGACTACAATCAAGGCGTTAGTAGATCTTGCAAAATCTCAGCTGTATCACAATAACGTCAATGGTACTGTGGACAGCCTAAGGGTGGATCTAGCTAATGGCCCATTGCATGTTTTTGGGGAACATGAAAAATGCAGGGATTATTACTGCACCGACCAAAATAGGAGTAATAAGAATATTGTGGATGAAGTGAAAGCTTCTGGGCTCTTCCAAAGACTAGAAGGTGAAGTTTGTTCTTTTTATCGCATTTTTTCTGAGCCTATGTATAATAATAATAATTGTTTCAGGGGCTGTAGAACATCTGGTGAAAAAGGCTGACATGATGTTCGACAATCAGACGAATAACAGGGCTGAGCTTTTTATGAGCCTGGTTGCAAAATATAATGCAGGCAAACGACTAAATCTCACAATGAAAGGTTCTTTCCAGACAAGATGTTCATTGGCATCAATGCAGTACAATCAAGGTGCCAATTGGCACTTGAACTCTTGGCGAAAAATTGTGAAACAGTCGCCGTGCAAAAATCTAAAAAAAATTGTAGCTAAAAACAACCGGATCATCAATTACGCTCGTTCTCATCCCTCATGTAAAAAGTCACTATTTAAGAAACCTAAAAATAAAGAAAAAGACCTTGATTATGGCGTGCATGTTCAAGAGCCCGAACTTGATAAAACTACTTTTGAAACAGAAAAAGAACGTATTTTATCTAAAATGCAGGTATATGCATACTCCGGTTCATGTAATGAAATTATGATGTTTGAAATATTCAATTTTTCAGGTTACTCGAGAGGAAAGGGACAGGATTCAGAGAGTTACTGTTGGTCAATTTGGCAACTTTGCATATGAGCAAGAACGTCAGAACCGTCTAACAGCTTCTCTCTTTGGAAAGATTATTAAGAGAAGGGCTTACACACCATGCCATAATGAAGTAAAAAGCATTTTATATAATAATAATTTTTACAGAGAGGCTACAGAGTATGGCAAAATAAACGAAGAAGCAGCGATAAAAAAATTCTCAACAGAACATAAGATTCCGGTACAGCCCTCGGGACTATTTATCGATTTGGACTATGGTTTTTTAGGAGCTTCGCCAGATGGTATGTAACAACACTTTTTCTTGATGAAATCATTTATATAATTATTTCCAATCATAGGCGTTATTGATGAGGAAGGACTTGTTGAAGTTAAGTGCTTGCATAGTGTTTTTTAAAGCTGGACTCTCCCTCAAAGAGGCAGCAGAAAAAAAACAATTTGTTTAGAGTTCACTCAGGATGGAAACCAGTTACAGCCGAAAAGAAATCACGATTATTATTACCAGGTTCAGGGACAACTTAACATCAGCAATAGAAAATACTGTTACTTCGTAGCATATGTAGATGAGAAATCAGATTTGTTCGTTGAGAAAATCAACAAGGATGAACATCTGTGGATAAACAACATGCTACTAAAGCTGAAGGAATTTTATTTAGAGAATGTAGTGCCCGAAATCATTCGCAGAAATGTACCTAAGGGATTGAAGTGTCAAGATTCCACGAGTATAAGAAGATCTCGTGAAGCTCGAAACAAAGTGGTTGCAGTCAGACACACGTAGAAACAACCTGGTTGCATTTGAGCGTTTTAGCATAAATGGTGTGAGATCACACCACAACCGAGGGATCACCTGGACGAACAACTCCAAGTCATGATTGACGAAACCCCACTAGCTCTTAGCTAGAACCCCACACCTGATGACACAGGGCTGTCGCAACCCCCCCAACGTCACTCTTCAAACACCTCATTCTCTTCTTTCACTTTCAATTTCAAGTTTTCTTTTCAGGAAGTAATAATATTCTGTTTCAGTAATAATCTCTTTCCACAGCTAATTTTAAGGTAGTTTAAGTTAGAAAAGGGTTGGAACTCTGCACGCCCTCGGCGTTGAAACCAGTAGGTTTCTTTTTCCCCTCTTCAAGGGGTTTTTTCCATGGAGAACTAACAACATCCAAATTAGTGATGGGCTTATTCGAATGAAAAATAACCGTTTATTGAAATAACCTGTGTAACTCGGTTTTCGTTCCAAGTATTCGAATGAAAAATAACCTCATCGTGATACGTACTACGTGCCGTATCTCAGCGACCTGCGAGTGATCGAAATTCTGTAAATAATACGTCATTCAAACTCATAACCATAAGCAAGGCAGATTTTACTGACAACACCATTTGAGCGTCTCGCTCTACAGTTTTCTCCCTTGCTTCACTGCGCATTTGTGGTCGCTGAGATATGGCAAGTTGACAAAACCTTTTCTACGTATGTACTTAGATTGACCCAAGTGAGGCTCGCGGCTGCTTGTTGATGTTATTAAGACATTTCAGACTCCCAGTCGACGAATAAAATTTATGGGGCCGTTCCTATTAAAGATAACGCTCTGCTGAGTATGAGATTTGCCGAAGCTGTGATGATATTAATTTATAACGGCCTAAATTTTTGCTTCGAAACGCGGTTGATTATGGGAATAAGGGATAAACAGAAAGCGAAATAAGATTTTCGAATGTCGTAACAGATTTATATTTAATTTTTAATTTCGGAGCAGTCGATGCCCATCCGTCGTCATATGATATGAACGTGGAGCAAGAAGTGGATTTCGATTTTTAAAATTTTAAGTGTGCGTCCTTAGAACCGCGGAAGGCTGAACGTAGATAAATTATGGATTCTAAAATTACCGGTAGCATGTGCAAGCGAAAAGGGAAGGGTGGCTACTAGAGAATTTTAGGAACTAAGGATAGATTCAATAGATACTTTGTATTCGCATATTTATAATTTCTTTATGATTAGTATTGATATAGCTATTCTCAATGGTTTAAACTCCTTAGAAATCAAATAAAAATCATTTATACAATTATTATAATTAACGATTAACTGACTTCCTCTGCTATCTGCAAGTTACGATGCCGATGCAGAATGCAGATGACGCTGAACCGCCTAACCGGCAAACCGGCGAAATCGAAACGAATCGAGAGCCAAAATTTATTCGAATGATTATTCAAATAATCATTCGGTTATTAATGTCATTCGAATGCAAATAATTCGGTTATGAAAATTGTCCGGTTATGCCCATCACTAATCCAAATGTTAAATCTGGAAACAAATGTAAACTCCATTGGAATGAAAAGGAGAATACACGGAGAATTTGTCTGTGTATGTGCCTCTGGTGTCGTCCGTGAGGTTATTTATGCTCTTACTCATATTTTTTCTCTTATGTGTATATAATTTATTTTATCCGCAAACGTCACAAAAGTGACAACTTATTTGTCTTTATTGACAAGGTAAAAGTGTCACTTTATCTGCCTAAGCAGACAAAATAGCGACTTTTGCGTACTTTATCTGCCTAAGCACACAAAATGATTGCTCTCTTTCTTTCTTTCTATGTTTGTTCGCCATCTCCTCCGAAGATACTGGACCGATTAAATTGTATGATGGCTTAAAATTTTGCTAATTTTTAGAATTAGTTCGTAGGCCGGTTTTTATTTTCAAAAAAGTACGAAAAAGTTTTAATTTAAATAAACCTTTATGGTGTGACAGCTGCTGTGGCCGTGTGCTATTAGCACGGGTGATTCAGTATGTTCATATATCATTACAGTTGCGCGTTATCTGAACAACAGAGGTTGGCGCAGGGGTACAGTGCTAGCCTGAAATTTACCTGAATACGTTTGCGGATAAAATAGTATATGTTATTCGGAGTAAAAGTGACTTTATGTGGCTTAGCTGAATTATTTGCCTCACTAACGTTCGGCTAAATAAACTTCAGCTTCGCCACATAAAGTATCACTTTTACTCCTAATAACATAATCTACTATTTGTATACAGTAAATACTTGTAAATTTCCCCTCTTTACATTGTTTTTGTATATTTTATATGCCTGTTTAGTTGTACTGTTGTAATAGAAATGTAATATAAAAATATGTATACAATAAATTAATATAATAATTTTATTAATAGAAATATAATATAAAATATGTATACAATAAATTAATATAATAATTTTATTAATATAATGTGAATAAACAAATGAAGATTAATTTGACAGTAGCATTGGAGTTGTTTTTAATTTCCTAAGCTCTGTTCTACCTTCTTCTCAGTCCATTTGTATTTCTACTTTTTTATCATTAATATACGTATGTGTTATTCAAAAAGATCGCCTAATGAAAGTTCAATTGGAGAAACTCTAATGAAAACATGGCTTAGATTTAATCAACTACATTGCTTAACAACAAGTCTAATGGAAGTTTTTATTTAAAAAAAAGAGGAATGGATAATTGTTCCAGGGTATGAATATTATCTGAGTTACGTTAATTGGAAAGTCCAATAAAAAAATTGTCGAAAGCAGGTAAATTTTAGCCTATTTTTCAGCAAAATAATAATTTTTTTAATTCTTACTGTTGGTAGATCATTGAAAATTATTTTACACCCTGATGCAAAGTGTCCTTCAGATATTTTTTTATTCAAGTGTTTACGAATTGCCGTTTCCACAACTAGTTAATTACAATGAATGTATATTTTCGGACAGTTTGATTATGTCAAGAATGCCCACCATAAAGTGTCTTTTTAGTAACGAGAAATAAGTTTATAAAGTGTTATATTGAAATTAAACTTAATATTTTTTTTCTTCGTATGAGTTCATTTTCTTAAAGTTAAATCTCCCCCATTTTTCAAATCTTGTGGCGCCATCCGTACGTCGTAGGTATAGTCATAACGAAAATTCTATTGTTCGCTCGCGTTTTGCCGGCTTTTTATAAAATCCCTAGACATTTTGTAAAAAGCCTAATTTTGCATTATGACTACGACATATACAACAAAACCATCTATTTACTAACTAATTTCAACCTATCTATCCATATTATTCCTTTATACAGGCGGTCGCTTTGTTGTTCACCTTCAATATCTTGGACCAAGTACCTATCATTACGAACCGGTTTGACTATTTCATACGGTCCACGATATTTAGGCATTAATTTGCGACTTTCCCCAGTCGATGGCGTATCCGCTCGAACCAATACTAAATCTCCGGCTGCTAATTTTGGCGCGTCCCGTCTACGTTGGTCAAACTGTAGTTTCATTTTCTCCAGATTTGCATCCAACAATTCTGCTACCGGTCTATCAATCTGGTCGTCAGTCCACAGGGCCGTAACTAGGTATAGGCAGAGTAGGCCCCCGCCTACAGGCGCAAGCGGTAAGGGGCGCCAAAATGGCACAAAAAAAGAATTTCTTTCATATTAATAAAAAACAAATAAACAAGTGGTCAATTTTATAAACAAATTACTTTGTAATATTAACGATTTTAGCCCAAATAATGCTAATTATAATAACGGCGTTTGTTTTATAATTCCCACCTGTATCAATGAAAACATTAGAATTATTAGCTTGTAAGCCCAGCGCATAGGTTGCCTTATTCTAATTATAAAAATGTTTCCATTTTTAAAACAATGTAATACAGCAGTGGCGACAAACTAACTTAAATTTTAAACCATTGTTGGAGCGGGTCTACTGATTACACATATTACATATACATTCACTGCTTTGGGCTCATCGCTGGTAGTGGTCCATTTTGACAATCAGCAGAACAGCACAGACCGATTTTGAGAGCTTACTGGTTCCACTACTATGGTATTTTTCGCTACCATCACTTTCCCGATAGATTTTTTTTTAATTTAAGACACTTCTGAAACCCTAGACGGTGGCAGATTTTATAAAAAAAATTATCGAAATCGGCCTAATACAAGGGTCATACTACGTTCCGACAGAAAAAGCTTCACGTTTTAAATATATTGATTACTACAAAATAGTGTGGCAGTGTGGCTGCGAATACAGAACCTTATTTTACGTTCGTATGTTACTACTCATAATAATATGTAATTATTTGTTTAGATTGTATTATGTTAACATATTGATGTGTTTACTAGCTTTTGAGAGTATCACATAGGTGATCTTGGACATAAAAAAGTTAAAAAACAAAATGTTTTCCACGTATTTAATACAGATAGCGCGCTGCAAGAAAAACAACTTTTGCTAGATCGAATTATGAATCTTTTCAAGTATCTACAAAATAGGTAAAAAATACCTTAGTGCTGTTAATAGTGCAGCAACACGTAGTAACGAATTTGAAAATAAAAAAAAACCATTGCAGCCATTGGTATTTGAACTCGCGTTCACTGATAAATGCATTTGCTTATCGTTGCGCTATAAATGACGCAGTGGAGTTCCGATTTTGGAAGACATGCGCTCAATCAGTGCCGATGAGATGATACACAGAGACGCAGGTATATTTTTATATATAGGGATTTGTAAAATGTTCTACTGACTACATAATAATATGTACTTTTTTAAATTATTTTTTTTAAATTCTGTTTTTTGTTCTCATTTTATTTATGTTGTATATTTTTATTTTAATATTTAGTTGTTTATTTTAAAAAATTTTGAATAAATAATGTTGGATTTATTTTTGAATACTTACCTGTTTGCTTGAATACATACATCATATATCCGGAGATAAATGTAGAAGTCATACAGTACCATTAGTATTTTTGTCACATATATCGTTTTTGTACGGAAGGGCGCAAAAATGTTGGTTTGCCTACATTAAAAGTTTGCCTAGTTACGGCCCTGTACAGTCCCTATAGCTCTGCGTTCACTTTTATGATCTCACTGGTTAGTGGATCGGCATCAAAACCCGTATTACGGTACGCTCTTATCAAACTAAAAGGCGTTCTTCGCGTAACTTTGTGCACGGCGTTATTAAGTGCCACTGCACCTCTGCGAGTTTGTTATCCCAATCGGACCCTTCTAAACTCTCGGTACTAGTTCCCAAACAAGTTATGATGACTCGATTAACGCGTTCCACCTGCCCATTTGACCTAGGCGAAGCTGTAGCTATTTTGATATGCTGAATTTCATACGCGCTACAAAAATCTTCAAAAATTTTGGCTGTAAACGCGGTTCCACGATCCGTAATGAGTCTTTCTGGCCTTCCATAATGCATAATCATCTGTTTAACGAATTCGACCGTATGCTCAGCCGTCGTGTCCGGCGTCGCTTTCAACAGGGAATATTTGCTGTAGCCGTCTACAGCAACGACCACGTATCTATTACCACGTTCGCTTAAGACAAAAGGCCCGATGTGATCTATATGTACTGCCTGAAAGGGCACCTGCCCTTTGTCTAAAGGGTGAAGATAACCTACTTGTTTCCCCGCTGGTGTTTTATAATATCGACAATTAATACACCTATGGACGTACTCCTTGACCATTTGGCGCATTTTCGGAAAATAGTAATTCTCTTTGACCATATCCAGCGTTTTGTCAATACCGAAATGAGCTAGCGCCCTATGTGCCCTACTTATAATTTCTTGTCGGAGTTCTACCGGCACATACAACCTCACACCGGTTATCCTGTACTCGGAAAACGCGACCCTTTGTTACGGTATTAATTCATCAGATCGACAAGGATCAAAATTATGGTCCAAACTCAGGTACAAACTACAGGGTTTGCCGGTTTTCCCTAGAAATCACAGATCTTAATGGGTTGGAGCAGATTTTGTGGCTCCGGTTACTCGCACTTAGCTCAGTCGGGAAGGGGTAGTTCGAAGACGAATGAAAAACCGACGGGGTACTTACCCTAAAGCTTGCTTATAAGAATTGCCTAAGGACGCCACTCGTTTTGATAAATTAACAGCCCTCGTGACCCAAAACGAGAAATATCACAGGGCTCTACTAAAGATGCGCTGGGTTAGCTGCACGCTGCGAAGCATCGTCCACTAGGTTCCCTCCAAGTCGGGCGGCAAGCACCAGGTGGCCTTAATGACTTACCTTATGACCACCTCCCTAACGGGCTCAAAAGAATTTACTCAAGCCAAAAACTGTACGGCTTTTCCAATAAAAGCACGTGTTCCAGCTTCACATTTGATTACACTTGACTTTTCACCACATTAGGATTGAAGATCCACAGATTTCAGGTGTAAGTCAATTAAACAAACTAAGTGTGACTATATTATTATTTAATGAATGAAAATCAACACACACATGGCCACAAGTTGGCCATAAGAAGGTTACACCCTAACTGAAAATTGTCGGGGCTCCCAAGCAAAGGTTACCTTAATGGCTAAGTACAATACACAAGTTATTTGACGAAATTAAATTCGCAAGCGCAAAGTCCCGCAGCATGCGAGGCACAATAAACATACAATTCGGTAGCACTTTCGCGACACATTAAAACAAGAAACAAAACAAAAATACAGCGGTAGATCCTACCTTATACAGTGTGGTCCATTAAGTGTGCAACAAATGGGACATTTTTTTATTAGTTGTAAAACCGAAATTTAAATACCGCTAAAAGTTAGTGCATGTTCGATAACCATATCAGATGCCCTTAGAATGGCTTCAAGTCAAACAATATACAGGGCAGGACAAAAAATATGTAATTCGTTCAAGAATAAAGTTACCTTATTTCAAAAAATATAGCAAAATTTTATTGAGAAAAGTTGTTTAGAATCAAAAGTTATGCTCAAATACAAAGTCACGGCCTCCTATTCGAATTTTGATTCTTTTTTTGTAAAATTTTGTATTATTCCCGTATGATACATATTTTTATTATTCTGATTTTATTAAAAGTTTTTCATATGTAAATTATTATTAGTAAAGCATTTGCCTTGTTAAAAAGAATATTTGCGAAATTCTAAAGTTCTGTTAAATATCGTTGCAACAAACATGAAGTGGACGCTTACCTAAAAAAATATAAATCCAAGTAAATTTTACAAATACGCTTCAAGTTGCTAAAAGTTATTTAAAAGGGATGTGGTTGTGGCTACTTTAAATATATATAAAATCAAAATAATAAAAATATGTATCATACGGGGGTAATCCAAAATTTTCCAAAAAAGAATCAAAATTCGAATAGGAGGCCGTGACTTTGTATTTGAGCATAACTTTTAATTCTAAACAACTTTTCTCAATAAAATTTTGCTATATTTTTTGAAATAAGGTAACTTTGTTCTTGAACAAATTTCATATTTTTTGTCCTGCCCTGTATATTGTTTGACTTGAAGCCATTCTAAGGGCATCTGATATGGTTATCGAACATGCACTAACTTTTGGAAATATTGAAATTTCGATTGTACAACTAATAAAAAAATTTCCCATTTGTTGCACACTTAATGGACCACACTGTATAGCTAGAACACCTACTGCGTTGACGATGACCGATGGCTGGACCGGATCCTGGAGAGGCTTAGTGGCAGCTTGCAGCAATACAGCTCCCCAAAGGGTTGTTGAAGGGCTTTGTCAAAAGCCAAGCGGTGACTGCAGAAGGTCGAGGACTGCGAAGACGGCGTCCACAAAGACGGCGTCCTCAAAGACTAAGGTTACGTCCGGCAGAGAGCGTAGAATTCCCAAATAGACACGACGGGCGACAGGATTTGCATAATGCAGATTGTGCCAAAGAAACTTACGAGGCTTACTCGAGAGGTCTCCTTCAACTGTGCAATGTAGCAGCATGTTTTCCTCACAGACAGGTGAGCGAAAACGACAAACGAAATGGACACTTCGCCTCAGAGATCACCATGTCGGTCGCAACACACACCAAAGCTAGAATTCAGCCCACCATAATTACATCACGGATACGTTAACACGAAAACGAAAGTCAACCACGAAGATTTAACAAAGGACCGCTCCCCGATTCGCGGCAACAGCCCACGAACCGGGGGCGCGAAAATCACATCGCTTTTGCTCACTCGACTGCTGGATACTAATTAATTCCTCAAATGCTTTGCCGCGAAGCGACCACCACAATTTGTTCCCCGTTCCCGGGAAAGCATCTCTCTTTAGAAGCAACCGGATAAATTTTCTGTCTCACTTATTGCACAACGAAATGTGAGGTTACCAAAGTAATCCGGGGGAGTCCCGGTTAACAAAGCACAAAGTAAACGGTTCCCACAGACTTGCCATGCCACGCACGGAAGTCCACGGGCGTAAATATCAAATTACAAGAACAACAAAAAGCAATACGCAGAACTTAAAAGCGTTGGCACGCGTTATCGACAATAAGGTAAGGAATCAAAGAATAATACTTACAATTCGGCAAAATATAACCCAAACGAAAATTACTGCGAGAAACTACGCGTCCCAATAAAATGTTTGTAAAGGAATTTTACAGGTTACGAGCATCTGAGCGCTGGCTGAAATGAATTCGGCCTTAAGTATCAAATTACCAGCGCGGCTCCTGAAGAATACCAAGAAATATATTTAGGTTGTGAAATCGATGTCTAAATGCGTGACAACAAAGAATTCAGTAAGCCTTATTTTTGAAAGCTTAATTACATTAGGCAGAAACTGCAATACAAAACGGTCTTGACCATATAACAAAGAATAGCTTATCGCTGTAATTCGAAGAAATGTAAACGGGACTGGAATGCTTTTAATAACTAACGCGGTTGCCAAAGACTATTTACGGGGCAAATTCATTTAGAAGCTGCAGACCAAAAGCATGTGAATATACGTTCAACTAAATTTTGCGCCAGGGTCGGCTTAAGTAGAATTTGAAGTCGCACAATCTTACCCTTGCTTTCTAATGACACTTATTATTGAATTAAACGCAAGAATGACTTAATGACGTCAAAACCACTTAACACCTTATATAAAGTAAACCTGTCATGTGTGCTTTTATCTCCGGCTTCTAATTTTACTACCAAGTCTTTACATTCAGAGCAGGCTCTCTGAAAAGCCGCCACCCAATCCGTATTTATATGAATCCCCATTAATTCAGGTAACCCATTAATGTCTATTTCCTGAGGTTCTTCAACAGGATTCCTAATAAGAGCGTCCGCGATTTGATTTTGATTGCCTCGCTATATATTCAATTGAGTAATCATACTCGGCTAATTTTACAAACCACCTGCCAATTCTCGGATGTAAATCCCGTTTATTTGCGAGTAATTTCAGGCTATTGCAATCGGTTTTGATCACAAAATGAATTCCAATCAAGTATACCCGGAAACGTTCCAGTGATGCGACGATCGCTAAGCACTCTAACTCATAAGAATGATACTTTGCTTCTTCAGGAGTAGTCTTGCGGATATAAAAACTAATCGGCCTTAAACTATCATCCGACTGCCTTTGCATTAACACCGTCCCTATCCCGACGCTACTGGCATCCGTCTGAAGCTCGGTGTATGCCAATGGATTGTAAATGCATAAAATTGGTTTACTGGCCAGATGGGCCTTAAGTGTTTCAAACGACTTCTGTTGTTCCGACCCCCAGTAAAAATGTGACGACTTCTTCAATAAATCACTCATGGGTTTCGAAAGCATCGCAAACCCGCGTACAAATCGCCTAAAATAGCTAGCTAAGCCCAAAAATGACCTGACTTTGTGTTTATTCACAGGAACAGGAAAGTCGGCTATTGCCTTCAATTTTCCTTCACCGGGCCGTATGCCATTAGCTGACACGCCAAACCCTAAGTAATTTATGTTTTCCTTTAGAAATTGACACTTCTTTAAATTTAAAGTTAAATTAGCGTCCCTTAACCTGTCAAATACAATTCTAAGTCTATTTAACCTTTCTTCGACACTTCCACTCGGAAGTACAACATCGCCTAAGTAGTAGTAGGTAGGCCATTGCTATATCAAACCTCAGATTACCTAAGACTACATTAATCAATCTTTGGAACACTGACGGCGCGTTCGCCAATCCAAAGCTCATCCTGTTAAAACAATAGACGCCATCGGGCGTCACAAAAGACGTTTTCATCCGTGACGAATCACTTACGGGCACCTGATAATACCCACTAGATAAGTCCAACGTTGTAAAGTATCGCTGGCCCTGGAGACGGTCTAGTCATCTATAGTGTCTAGTTGATCGTCAATTAAAGGCAGCGGATAATGCTGCTTGATGGTTTTCTTATTAAGCGCCCTGTAGTCCACACACATCCGCACATAACCCGTTTTCTTCTTAACCAGCACAACAGGGCTAGAAAATGGCGATTCACTACACTCACTCACGACTCCCGCACCCTGCAAAACGTCCACAATTTGGCGAACTTTCGCTCGTTCCGCGTGCGATAAACGATAAGGGCGATATACAACAGGTTGATCATCGGTCATCTGGATGTCCATCTCAACAAGATCGGTGCATCCGATTTGGTTCACGGTTCGCGCTACCAAATCTTTATAGTCGTTTAGAACGTCCAACAAATTTTGTAAGTCGTCGCCACGAAGATCCGTCTCTAATTCGTCCGCGGTGACCGGTTGTTGATTTATTTCGCGCCTACTCAAAGGACTCAAACCTTCACGACATACGCGACCCCGTGCAAGCGCAAAATTTTCCCGCACTTTTATATCGCCGCCGCTTAAATTAAGAGTAGGTAATACCGCGTCGCCTTCATCGTCTGTCCTTACAATACAGGCAGGTACTATCTCACCGTCACACCGTACACGATTAGCTACACATAAGTCTTTACTTTTGATACCGCATCTTACTACAATGTGTCCAATAAAATTGTCTTTTAACACGGTGGCATCTTTCGCCCACAACACTGCCGTGCCAGGCTCACTAGATTCGGCATTCGGCATCTCGGAAAATGCCAGTTCATCCGCGGTTTTAACTACCTTTACGTGCGTCTGTTCCGTAAATGGATGTCCAATTATTATGGGAATTGTTTGGGCTTCTGTCAGTTCTGTCGGTACTACATCGACCATTGTTGTTGCCTTAACACCATCAATTTCCATATCCACCGTCGTGGTACCAATTGTCATAGTTACAGCACCGCCGTAGCCCAAAATTTCGCGAGATTTCCCGTAATCGCACAATAGTCCCAACTTTTTCACATATTGTTCCTGCAAAGCACATACGCGACTGCCAAAATCCACATAACTACGAATCATATGTCCATTTATTTTAGCGTCTTTGAAATATTTTTCATTCGGACCTGCATCTTTATTGCTGTTTATACACTTCAGTTCTGTCTTAGGAGCCGATTGACACTGGTTCGCGTAATGTCCCGCTTTTCCACACGAAAAACACTTCTTATCGTTCGCGACACTTGAGTTTGTTAGTCCCGAAACACTCACTTTAATTGCCGACGGACGGTTACTTGCGTTATGGCCCTCAACTTTGCACTTATAACACCGAATCTGCTTCGGCGAAGCTGTCGATTTTCTTGCAGACGCCGACGTCTCTGGCTTACCCGACGCCAGCATCAAATCTCGCCTTAAATCTTCAAGCAATTCGCGCTCGTTTGCATGCCTCACAGGCATCAAGATGCGAGCGAAACCATTGTCTAAAAGCCCACTTAAAACCATTCGCTTGGACTCATCGAATTGCAACTGAAGTCCTTTACACAAACTCATTTTGTCATAGAAATAACATTATATGTCTTCATTACGGCCCTGTATCCTCGCCTTCATTTCTTCCACACGTTCGGCGAGTCCGCGACTTTTGCCGTAATTTTGACGGAATCCTTCCTAAAGTCACGCCAACTTCTGATCGCTGTTGAGTGATAACGATACCAGGACAAAGCACTTCCCTTTAAGTGCTGGCAAGCCATTTCTAAGAGGACAGCGTCGCCCCAGAAATGTCGTCCTGCTCTTCCTTTGATTTCTTCAATCCATTTTTATGCTGCTAAATTACCGCCTTTTCCATCGAAGTCTGGTATGGATTTCGTCAAATCAGGTCACACACAGTATCCTGGTGCTGGTTGTTGCGTTTGTACTCCTATCACTGGTTGTTGCATCTGTACCTCCGCCACTGGTACTCTCTCAGATGGCATTACTCTTTCACGAGATGCCATAAACTCCTGGAATAGGGCAAACATATCCGCTTGTGATGCCGTGCTCTCCGACGTACTCCTCTGGGTATCTCTATGGGTCAACACCAACGGTGGCTGCTGATCGCCAGGTCCTAGACCGCCGCTATCATCCCTTGATCGGCCTGATCCCGCTGCATCAGCTCCACTGTCCAATTGTTGTGTTTCCATTTCCACAGTTGTTAAGACATTTTGCTGTCGCAGATGCTTAATTGCATTTCACGCCTTTATTCAGGTCTTTTTGGTATTTTAAATAGCCACCTAGGCTTTAGGGCAGCGTGCCCGTATGCTAAGCCCTTTTATTTCTTTATTTGGCTCCATCGCCTAATTCCAGAATCACGATGTCGCACATATTTAGCCCCAAAAGCAGTATTTTTCGTCGGTTGGAGCTCCCCTCTGATGGCGTTTTTCCGAATTCCGAATCTTCTAGAAAGCACGCTGTTGTGGCGTGATACCATCGTGGCCCGCATTGGCTTGTTTCATTTTATCGCCTTGCGATTCGCTGGGGTTTGGTCACGTGAGGACGCGGCCAAGGTGACCTTTGCCAACGCTCCCCTCGGGGCATTCAGCCGAGAGCCGTCGAACGAACAAGAGGTCGCAGAGTGTGTGCTTTCGTGCGGCGCTTCCGCCCTTGGCGGGGGCGTCAGCCTTTTTCCCGTCAAGTGCTGCTTCAGCAATTATGTGATAAACTGTTTCGCCTTAAGTGAGAGTTGTCCGCAGCCCGTTGCAGAGAACGCTCGTGTGGTGGTTGCGAGTCGGAGTTTTCGAATTGTCTTCGGCGTAACGTGGGTGTTTTGGAGCCCAGTTCCTGCTTCCGTAAGTAAGGGGCCGTGCCCCCTTCATCTCGACCTACGAGGATTTGTACAGCAGAACGAAAGTGGCCCATTTTATTCGTCGTCCCGTTGTACGCGTCATTGACGCGTCTCCCGTCGCCATTAAGGCGGTTGTGCATTCACCCCCATAGCCGTTGTAACATCGAAGGTACCTGCCACCTACGACCGCAGCTTGTCGCACCTCAACTGTACCAGGCTCCCTCGCCGCATACGCATTAAGGTATGTGTCTTTAACCTGATTACCGCTGTGAACGCGAGTGCTAATTTAAATCTTCGCTGTCCGCCGCATAAGGTGACGCGCATATTTGGACTCATTACTACTTATTACTGCTCTTGTGCATTCATTCAGACTTGCAGACTGTTCATGCCGCGAGTGCTAATTTAAATCTTCGCTGTCCGCCGCATAAGGTGACGCGCATATTTGGACTCATTACTACTTATTACTGCTCTTGTGCATTCATTCAGACTTGCAGACTGTTCATGCCGCGAGTGCTAATTTAAATCTTCGCTGTCCGCCGCATAAGGCGACGCGCATATTTGTACTCATTACTACTTGTTACGGCTCGTTACTGCTCCTTACTGTTCATTACTGTTCACTACATGTTCAACATCTGTCGTTAAGTTTAGAGCGCGCGTGCCAGCTGGTGCCCTTAATTATAGGTTAAGTATAGATATAGGGCGACGCATTCTGCTGCCCCATTGTAACCCGAAGTTCAATATATGATTGGTTAGTTAAGGGAACTATTGTTTTGTTTCGGCTTGTGCATGTTCTGTTACAGATAGACGCCCCTTCATTGTACTGAATATTGTACGACGGAACGAGGAAGCTCTGAGTGGACAGGTGGGTAAGACAGCTGCGTAGTCGCGGTCGGATTGACACCTAATTACAATCTTTGCATAAGGCATTCCCGAACCTGTTATTTGACCTTGCAATTCTTGAGTAATCCTATTGGCGGAGTATTTTGCATGCTTCGCTCCCGTCTAACCGACCAGGCCCGGTTAGCCGGGTTAAGACAGGCTTGGTGGCGCCCTCATGATTTCGACATACCCTGTATATATTATGCCACCACGCGCTTGCCCAGAACGTATCGTGTGACTCACACCCGACTCCCTGAGCGTTCCAGCCGTGGCCTATTAGCCTATTTCGAACCGATTTCAGGGCAAGTGTGCCAGTTTTTCAGGACTGATTCCGTGGTGCGATGCTCACCTTGGGTGGGTGTCGTAAAGTTCTTTTAATACCGTAACACAGTCTTACCGTTTCGAAGCACTGGCACTAATTAGCTTCACACACAGACACACACTACCGGTTAAACGAACGAAACTGCACTTTTTCCGCTCGCGATCCCGCTTCTGATAATTGTGAGAAATTAAAAACACCGTAAACTCAATAAAAACATTTACTATTTCAATTGCTCGAAGAGCCGACCTCCTCCGTTTACAGCTTCTTAAAATCTAACACATTTCACAAGTGTCACTTAACAGGAAACGGACCATTGGCAAATCTGGGCTAGATTTAACAAAGACCCGTCCGACAACAAAAGACATCCAACCCAACGGCTCTTAAAGCTAAGGGTTGAGTTATTTATGGCCCTTTACTACTGTGCGTAAAAGAAACATCATTATACACAAATAAGCTACTAAATGATCTTAAATATTATAACATAATTAAGTACCATTTTTGCTGATATGAACTTATCCGGCACAATACAAAATAAAACCTTTGTAAATAATCCTTGCATTTCTACTACACTCGAGATTTTCTTCGTACACAAATGATCCGCAACCAATGCCGTTTCAACAAGCCACGTTGTTTAAACGTTTTCCATAATAAATGATTTGCGTTGGAATTAAACAAAAGGAAAGGTCTCACCAATTTTCACGTTGAGCTGTCGATGCTGTTTTCACACTTGCCTCTCAGGAGCACCACCCTTCATTTACCGACTACCCTACACGTCCACATTTCTGGCATTTTCCATGGAAGGATGTTTTCCTTTCTGTACATGGAGACGGTGACAAAGTTCGACGCTTCAATCTAGTATGATGACCAGACGGAAATTGCGCTGAACGTTTGGTCAACCTCCCCTGCAGCATGGTACACATTTCTTTGGCATATTTTGATCGCAACACCATCGCGATTTTACACAGGGTATATCCCACTTCTGATGTCAGAGCTTAGGGGTAGTTCAGGGCGTAACCACTTCGATTTTACACATTAAGTAATATAATAAAGTTGAATGTTCATATTTGTTGCAAAAGTTAAACTTTCATGTGCCTCGAATACATTCTAGACAGTCATCGCTGTTCTATTTATCTGGCGCTCGAACTAATATTATATTTAAATCCCCTATCTATACCATGTGCAGTAAATATAACCGTATAAGCAGCCAATGTGATATCAATAATTGTACATTATCAAAACTAATAGAATTTATTGGTGAATAGACAAATATATTTAAGTTATTAGTTATTATATTAAAATAAATATCGAATAAATTAGAATTTATGATTAGTTACTAAGTTATGCATACTTACTCTTACTGGTTATCCGTATATTTAATATTTAATTTTATTGTAGTTCGCAGACTTTAAGTTACTCTCTAATATTGTCTTGTTATTGGCTATGCTGTTAGACAATAAATACATATTATTATCATTAAGTCCGATAAGCACAGTTTATTGGTTGAAAACTAAAATAACCACTAAATAGCCTGCAATGGCGAAATGAACATAACTAATAATAAGGGTTGGAACGGTAATGGTCCGGCGCCTGCAACTTCGTCCAACACCTTTGCTTTTCTATACAAGAATGCCCTGATCTCGGCAACGTTACTCATTCCCATATTGTTTGGGTCTTGCAGGCGCCGTTCCATTCTATAGGAAATTACCTATCGCGTTCCTTCTGTGAACTCATAAACAAAACAGTTCAAACGAAACATAACATAACTAGAAAACAACTCATAGGCCGAGACATTAGTCCAAATATCTTCGGCGCCGACATATATATAAGAAAGAAATTGGGTAGACCACTGCACCCAAAGGTTTTCATGTCCGACATGGCTCAAGGTTTCTACAACGCACGGGTGCGTGGAATGGATATACCTCTATATAGGTAGGTGTATCACGCTTGTGACCCATGGAATAAATAAATACCTATGTGTTTCCACAAGCTGTATTGCACATGGCATACCGATAGGACCTGGCGTAATAATTTAAGTAAAGTGAATTCTAAAGAAAAACAGGTATGGAAACAACATCTATAAATTTGATATTGTAGTGTTTTTTTACAGGTAGTCGTATACAAAAAGCTTCGGACATTACTTCAAGAGACAGACAATTACGCATTTACTGCAATGATAAACAAATTTGTGACCAACCTATTGAGGGATACAGATACTAGCAAGTTTGGCCACTATTTTCAAGAACACTACTTAAAAAATGTGGAAGCGTGGGCTTATTGCTATCGTATCAATTCCGGAATTAACACTAATATGCACATAGAAAATATGCATCGAAGTATAAAATATATTTATTTAAACGGGAAAGTGAACAAACGGCTCGATAAAGCTGTACATGTTTTAATGAAATTTGTACGGGACAAGCTTTTTAGTCGCCTAATAGTGTTAAATAAAGGAAAAATTTCTGCTAAACTAAAGGAATTAAGAACGAGACACAAAACAAGTACTGCCTTAGATATAAAGTCCGTTGTAAGAAATGAAATAGGGTGGGTAGTAACATCTTCATCTTCACAAGAATTGTAGAAAATAGAAGAAAGGCAAACAGACTGTGACTGTAAACTGATTTGTACTTACCGTGAAACATGTATTCACCGCTACACATGTTCCTGCTTAGATTCATCCATAAAATGGAACATGTGTAAGCACATCCATTTAGTTTGCAGATCTTTGAAAGCACATGAACATGCTGATGTTGGTAATAACATGGAACTTTCTGAGCATTCGGGTAAATAATTTTTGTGTACATATTTAAATTTTACTATCAAAATGTATGTGTATACCATGATATTGATTGACATGTTTTAATTCAAGGAAGGAGTCATGTTCTATGACAAGAGGTGAGAATGTAAATATATTGTGTCTGATGTGGTGGTACATTTTGGTATTTAGGTTTTATTGGTTTGTGTTGCTCAATGTATTCTTCTGCTTAATAGGAAATGGCTACCATCGCTTTAATAATACAGCGTTATAGGTATAGTGATTTTTATGTCTATTTTGGTTTCTTTATGAAAGGTGTGCGTATTTCTCTAATTCATACAGTTTAAATCACAACCATCTAGATTATGATGTACTCTAATTCAGACGGTCGTGGTGTCACTCATTCTTTTTCTTTTGGAAATTTAGTTGTAATTTTGGACGGTGTAGGCTGTGTAAATGTGATTCTCTGAAAAATAAAATTGAGGGCTAACAGCGTTTATTTCACAGATGATTACACTCACTTAACTGTTGATGAAAACGTGGAAAACCAAGAAGAATTACGGATCATTGATGCATTATCCAAGACAAAAACCAATCCAAATGAAGCTCAATTTTCTGTCAACAAAGAAAATTTTAAGCTTGAAATGTTGCAAATTATTGACAGCCCTACTAACCAGCAAGAATTGGATGTGGCAAACAATATGCTAGCACCTCTTCAGCCTACTTTAACTGCTTTCAGAAATACCAAAACAAAATTGCGTGAAAAACTAGATTTAAAGATACCGCACAAAAAAACATCAACCAGCAAAGGCGACTTTACAAGACAAAGAAAACAACATCACGAAGAAAAGTTCAGATGTCGAAACCAGATAGTGGAGAAGCAAATGAAATTGCTTTCAATTTGTTATTCAATCCTTGATAATAATTCATCTATTGATCTATTTATCATCGTACCTATCGTAAATGAGGAACTGAATTAAACTGTTCTATTTATTTCAATTATCGTTTTGACAAGTAAATCAGCTGTATAAGTAGGTACTCAAGTTTGTATAATAAAAAAAGAATTTAAAACAAAACAGTGGTTCATATTTCTCCCTACCATGAAGTGTTTAATCACATATATAATAATAGTAATAATAATAAGTCGGCATTAAAGTACCTCGAAATCGTCATTAAAATACGTGAAATCGGCAGTAATGTACACATGTACAGGGTGGGCCAAAGTAGACGCTTTCTTATGAAAACTCATGTTCCTGTCAGAGATAGAAAAATTTTGACCAACGTCTCTCGAGCTCAAATTTTATGAAAAAGTTACTGGTGCAAACAGAATTTTGCTATCGTAAACCGTTAGGCCGCTAGGGGGCGTTTTTCAAAATTTGTCGATTTCTTTAAACCCTTCTAGCTTTTTTGTTTTTAGTAATAATTGATTTCTGTAAAAACTTTCTCATAGCACTTTTTGGTGTGCAATAGGCTGGTAAATTTTGTTTTAATACAGGGTGATTCGTATATTTGCTGCAACAAAAATTTTCTTATTTCTTATGGAACACCCGGTATATTTATAAATTTTTTTGTAGTCCTTAAAATTCTCTTTTCAAAAATATATAATACTATATGTCTAAAGTTAGCATGTTACGGTATATTTGACTTTAAGTTAAATAAACTAAAAATATCAAGTAGCCATTGTGTCATAGCGCCGCATGACCATTGTTTTAAACCAACATTAGCGATATTTATGAGTAAAACAAAGTTGGCGCTAACTAAATAAAAAAAACAAAAAGCATATAGGGTTACAAACATTTAGAACAAATAACAAAATTAATAACACATATTACCACCCAACGATATGTCCTTTTATCTACTCCTACTGCACAATGGCCATGAATTATGATTCATAATTCACGGTTTGCAGCCAATCATAAAATTCTATTTTCATTATTCAATAGTTTGCAAATTGCAACCAATCAGAAAATTCTATTTTCATTATTCAATAGGTTGTAGCCAATCACAAAATTCATTCTTATTATTAAATGACTGTTGAAGTTAACAGCTGTCACAAATGTCATAATTCGGAAATATGAACACAAGGCTCCTATTGCATAGGAGTAGATAAAATATCGTATTATATTCGCGATTATGGCCATTATTCACTCAGATGACTTGCGCCACGCGCCTTCGGCTTGTGGCGCAAATGTCATCTTCGTGAATAATGGCTGTCATAATCGCTCATATAATAATATACTATTATAACATATGTTCAAACTGGGCACCGTTCTGATTAATACATAAGCGGCAACGTTGTTTGACAGCATTTGCAGCATTTCTTAGCTCAAATTTAGAAATTATAGCAAATGCATTTTGCACTGCTTCCTCTTGCAATTCTCTTGTTGTAATCGGTTGTCTATATGTCAAATCTTTAATTTTTCCCCAAAAATAGCAGTCTAGGGGTATCATATGGGAGACTTCACTGGCCAAGCGATTAGCTGGCCATAGACACGCGTTTAAAACCGCCACGAATGTAGTTTTTCGTGGAAGTTTTGAACGCGTGTCTATGCCCAGCTTATGTCTGCGCATATGCACACGTGCAAAACCGGCACGGATGTAATACATTCGTGGCGGTTTTAAACGCGTGTCTATGGCCAGCTATTGGTCCTTGGTTCCCTATCCCCTCTTCACCAAACTGCACTTTTAAGTAATTAGTTGTAACTCTTCAATTATGAGGCGATGCACCATCTTGTTGGAAGGTGGAAATTTAAATAGACACGGATAAAAAACTAGATTCTGTTCAAATTCAAAAGCTATTTGACTAATTTGACAGCGGCCAACTTTGTTTTCCTCATAAATATTGCTACTGTTGGTTTAAAACAATGGTCATGCGGCGCTATGACACAATGGCTACTTGATATTTTTAGTTTATTTAACTTAAAGCCAAATACACCGTAAAATGCTAACTTTAGACATATAGTATATTTTTGAAAAGAGAATTTTAAGGACTACAAAAAAATGTCTAAATATACCGGGTGTCCCATAAGAAAAAAGAAAATTTTTGGTGCAGCAAATTTACGAATCACCCTGTATTAAAACACAATGCACCAGCCTATTCTACACCAAAAACTGCTATGAGAAAGTTTTTGCAGAAATCAATTATTCCTAAAAACAAAAAAGCTAGAAGGGTTTAAAGAAATCGACGAATTTTGAAAAACGCCCCCTAGCGGCCTAACGGTTTACGATAGCAAAATTGTGTTTGCACCAGTAACTTTTTCATAAAATTTGAGCTCGGGAGATGTTGGTCAAAATTTTTCTATCTTTGACAGGAACATGAGTTTTCATAAGAAAGCGTCTACTTTGGCCCACCCTGTACACTGAACCAAAATTAAGCGTAAATTAAACGAATAAGTTCGTTGTGTAGGTGAAATACTTCATTGAAATTGGTCCAACGAACGAATTTATCAAATCAACGAAAAACGTTTCATCGATTAATAATTGCATTTGTTAAACGATAAACAGTTCATCGTCTATCTCCATTAAAGACATAATAATATCCACAAAACGAAGCTTAACTGCAGTGATAGATGCAATTCTCCCTGACCAATTAGTTGGGTTTGAATTTTTGAGAGTTAATTCCAACTCAGTGGTAAAATATGCTAGAAGAGCCCATCTTTGGATAATGGAACCAAAAAAATAATAAATATTTTGTAAAATCAAAGACGTTAAACCGGTTAAGCTATAAAAGCGGATATTGGATGGCGAACGCCAACGTGACGCGACGGAAAAAATTGAATAGTATAGTATAAAAATCTGGTGTGATACACTCACACAACTTCCTTTTACAGTGTTCTTATAATTAGTCAAAAATTTAATTTTTTTTATTTTTAGCCATTTGTCAAAAATTTTCAAAAATTACAAATACTACAAAAACGGTACAAAATAGAGCGTTAGTTGAAGAGACAAATTTTCTCTAGAATTTCAAGGTGAATTCAAAAATGTAATAATATACCGGGTGTTTTATTTAAAATAGGAATTAATAAAAAAAATAGAAAAAAAACAAAAGAAGCCCACCTTAGAAGTATTTAACTGGAAAATCACCTATTTCACATCAATACACATTAAAAATGTAGTAAAAATGTAAAGTTTAAAAAAAATCATTAGAGCCGTTTTTGAAAAAATCGAAAAAAACTGAAAAATCACAAGAGTAAACACCTTATGGCTCAGCTCTATACCCGGCCTTCGGCCGGGGCCTCTAATTAATCCGGGGCCCCGGGGCAGTGCCCCGGTTTGCCCTGCTATAGCTACGCCACTGGCTAGGGGGAAGGGCTGTGTTTAGGCTTGCCAACTCTTATTCACGGATATGCGGGAAGCCAGAAATTAATATGCGGGACTTGGCCAAATAAAGCGGGACTTGTCTACAAATGTACAGAAATGAGAGAAAAACAATTGTAATAATTTTTTTATCAGTTTTATTTAAAATTTGAAATAAACTTTGAGAAAATTCTTCGCTATTACAAAGTAATTATGACAAAAAATTTGAACACGAATCAGTAAATAAAGCACTTTGCTCAAACAAGTTCAAAATTAGTTTTTGTTTTTGAAAGAGTACTTGGCTTGTGATTTGGCACATTTGAGCTATTTTTTATTCTTCAAAACGTAATCATAAAAGTCTTTGCAATTGTACTGAAAGTTAATTTTTACTTGCAGTTCTGCCTTTACATGTTCAACACTTAGTCTATTTCTTGAATCAGTCCAGGCGTTTCCACAAAGTGAAGATGCCCTCTCAGCAGCGGCGTTAGAACATGGAATGAACACAATAAATTTGAAAATCTTTAATAAGTTCGGTACAACACATAGAGAGATCCTTGTAATTAAATGTATTTTCCAAAGCAAATATTCGCATTATTGCCAAATTATTCTCTTCCAAAAAATCAAAGTGATCGTCCAGGTATTTGAGTGCATTTTTGTACAGGGGCGGACTGGGACTAATAGGCCCGGGATGCTGGATGCCTGGGGGGCCCGCGGCCCCCACGAGGTTGTGCGGTATAGTTCGGGCCTGGGGCGACGCCCCAGCCGCCGGAGACAATATCGCCGACGCCGAAAATTTTTTTCGCTGGTGCGATACATTTTATGGCCTAAAACGCTATTTTAGGACGCGATTAACAGGCGCCAACTAGTAACTACCACCTACTAGTAACACTACCTGAGCGCGCAGTTCAAATCTTGCGAAAATTATATTCGAGGAAGGCCTACGACCAATAATGTAACTAGCAAATACCAAATTGTCACTAGGAACCTGCGAGCTTGTGAGTGGATTTGGAAAAGGGCAAGGTGGCGGTCAGCGGCGAGTCTCAATGTACTGAACATGTTGATCGAATCATGCATTGCATAACTTTCTAATAAGCATCTTATTGAATAAGTAGATTTATTAATGTATATATTATATTTTGTTGCAGCCTTTCGTGATCCATTGGTATTAATGTTTTAAGTTTATGGTAACAACAAACTACATACTTTCTTATTTTTAACATCTTCTACGTTTCGAAAGACTAGGCTTTCATTCTCAAGAAGATTAAGGCATAAAAACAGAAATAGAATCATTAAAACTACTTCATAAATAAACAATATATAAATATATATGAATGAATCTATATACATCCTCATTGTGTAAGTAACATCATTTTTTTTATTAAAATTTAGGCTGGGATTATTATTGTTATCTATACTGTTAAAGGTGATTAGCTCCACTTTGTGTGGCCAAATTATGTTATCGTATATTATAATTGAATTTTATTTAATTTAATTGCCCTATTTATGTATTTTGGATATTCAAAATTATTTTCTGCTAGCCCGAGTAGATACACTTGACTGAAAATCAGATCGGATTCTTTTAAATCTAGATTGCTTATATTCTGAAATTTGATGTTCCTATATTATTATGGCAACTCAAAACTTCTGTCAACTGACACTTCAAACTGGTTTTGAAAATTCAATTACAAATACTTCATGGTTACATTTGTCATACGACAATCTCAAATAATAAGTACTTCCTTAATTAAAATTAACTCACTTTACTTTTTATTTTCTTTCAGTTCTTATTTTAAATTACCTGGATTCTGTTATCTTTTATTAAACCTAACACTCTCCGCTGATAAACCCAATACGTCCAACTCTGCAACTGGCCACGCTAAAAAACTGCTCCACTCAAAGCCACGGCGAAGGCCTCAACTGATAACCAACTGCCAAGATGTCCAGACTCCGGTTCCAAATCAACACAGGAACCCAGCTCGCCACAATAATCGGCATCTACACCACAGTAATAATCAAAATAGACCTCAGCCGCAGATGCGTTACTTTAATGTTGAATCAAATCACATATATGAATTCTGCTACAACCCAGCACCATGAATCTTGACCAGAGGCAAGCCACCAGATATCACTTGACAAGCCCCACAAATTTGCTGACTCTGCTAATGATGTCGATGCAATCCACCTCCCTTGTAAAGCGATCCTTGTTATCCAATTCAGTCGATGCAAATGTAATTCCACAATAAACTCAATTAACATTCCCTTAGTTTTATTTGCCTTTGTAGATTATAATTGTATTAAATTGCTTTTCTCACCACATTCTAGTCTTCATCTATATAGTTTTCCCATATTCTTCTTTTAATATTTTAGTTTTTAGTTTTCTTCATCCCGCCAATTTGTATGTAGTAGTAGTAGTAGTAGTAGTAGTATTTTCGGGGAGACTCGTGTCTAGCAAGTAGGCCTTCATATGCCCTTTTTACCAACCGCATGGACAAGGTCTAGGCATGCAGAGTACCAGGTACCGTTGCGGCCTCTACAAACTCAGACACCGACTTTTGACACATTCTGTGATAGACAAGAAATTTAGGCCGGCCTGTCATTCGCTTGGCACTGTTTATGTTGGTGGCACTGTAAGTCTATGTCAAATCCGAGATTAGCAGGTTAGGTTTTGCTTCAATCTGAGTCAAAACTGACGCAAAACCTTACCGGCTAACCTAGAATTTGACATAAACTAACAGTGCCAAGCGTGTCAAAAGTCGGTGTCTGAGTTTGTAGGGGCCGCAACTGTACCTTATAGTCCGGGAGCCAGCGACCTTTTTTAATGACCAAAACCACAAAAGCTGAAAATGTTTCCTAAGCTTTATTTGGTATCACTAGTAAGTGAACGGACCTCCAGCTGGCGCACTTCCGGGGGGTGTAGCTGCGGCAGCCTCCCACACACGTAAAATAATAATAAAAAAAAACTAATACCGCAAAAGCTGAAACTTTGTTAACATGTTGATTATGTTATTAATAAATGAAAAAACGTATCCAGCCGAATTTAGAGTGGGGGATTATGCCCCAGCTTTTCACGTAAAGAACTGAAAAATATGCGCTGAATAAACTGATACCGCAAAAGCTGACATTTGGTAAACTAATAGTTAAGTTAATAACTTAAACGAAAAAAACATCCAGCTTTATATTTAGTGGGGGGAAAGTGCCCAGCTGATGCAGTGAAAGACACTGCGTATCGGTATGAGCGCGGGCACATTGTATCTTTGACTGCATCAGCTGGACAGTTTTCCCTCACTAAACATAAAGCTGGATATTTTTTTCGTTTAACTTATTCAGTTAACTATTGTATTACCAGGTACCTTAGACACAGACTGGTTTGGTCATATGGTCAAAGTCCTACTTAGAATTTTGCCGAGACTAAGGAGTTCCAACCCTAGCAAGAGATCTTTTACATGCTACACATCGTAGTAGCATGGGACCCACGACTTTACATCACTTCCGAATGATGGCATTCTGTAGAGGCTTTCATCAGCATTTTTTTATTTTTAAAAACCGCACCGGGATCGGGGATCGAACTCTCGACCCTTAGATCAGTAGCCAGAATGCTTACCACTAAGCTATGGAGCCCGGCAATTTGTATGTAATTTTAACCCTTTTATTATTACAAATATTTTTTTAAAAACTTATAAAAGGGTTTATTTCTTAATTTCAAATTTTACAAAATTACATTACATCATTTTGGTTCCTCCTTAGCGATCTAGTTTATTTTTTTCAGTCCAACACTCTATTAAAGCTTTATTATTTGATTAATACCTACTATGTTAAATAGTATATTTCGGAAAAATATTTGTAATTAACTTCCAATTTCATTTCAGATATTAAATTAAGTTAAAATCCTACTTTTTCTCAATTAGCTTCATTTAATTAAATTATAATTTTTATTTCCTTACTTTTCTAAATTAATCTTAATAATTTTGATATCCACTTCACATCTAAATTCATCTTTATAATTTTTAATACTGTATTCTTTTAATCTTATTATCTTATAATTTTTAGACCCCTGTACCAATATCATTACAATACATTATATATTACCAATTGAACTACTTTAAGAACATTTTACTGAAGAGTTTGCTGCCACTGTCAACGCAAGGGCTTGTTCTCTGCTTTCCGGCTGTCGATCGCGGCGCGCGCTATTTCAAATACTAATCGAGTGGGGTTTGGATTTTTTATAAACAAAGAAGTATTTACATCAATAAGATATTTCCGGTGCTGTAGGATTTTGGGGCCCCTAAAGCGCTATTTTTAATTACATTTAAATAATACATGGATTACAAATTAATTGTGAGGCGTGTGCATGTGTAAACGCCCTAGTGGTGTTGTATTTTAGTTTAAAGCCTGCGGGCCCGGACGGCTCAAGGGCCCGGGATGCGATCGCATCCCGGCATCCCTAGCCAGTCCGCCCCTGTTTTTGTACAATGTAATCAAAATAATTATGATGGACTCTTGTTCATCAATTGTGAAACTGGTGAGGGCATTTGAGCCAATAAATCCAAAGATTTTGTCGTTCATTCGAAGCGAACGCGTGTATCACACTGTGTGACTCACATACAGTGTGTCTGACACTCATTCGGCGGGCGGCGCGGGCTTTACTATAGAGCGGGACAATTAGCGTCCCGCAGACATGTATCGCGGGACGCATTATTTGAGACGTGGAAACGGGACGTCCCGCCTCACGCGGGACGGTTGGCAACCCTAGCTGTGTTGTCGAGTTCCCAACACTGAGTGGAATCGGTGTCGCTAGCCGCCTGTGCCCTTTCGCACATTGCTCCATTGCTGCAGGCTGCAGCAGCTCAGCAGCTGCCAAGCAGTGCGTTGCGCTACGACGTCGTATACCGGTGATCCACAGGTAGTGACAGCCGGTGGATAGCGTTTTATGCAACAAGTGGCAGTGCGAGGGTGACCATTTCTCGGGAAAATGGAGCTTTCCTGCACGGAGAACATGACGGTGGTGAACTTCGCGCACAAGGATGCCGTTATTTTCGGCGACGGGAGGGTCATCGAGAACATGCTCAACGACGAGCTCCTGTACGTCCCCTCATGCGACTACTTCAACGAGGTGCAGGTCGAGATTCAACATTCAACCTTACATGAGGAAGGTGGTGGCGACGTGGATGATGGAGGTAAGCCCTCGGTTTTCTCAGAATCTGTCAAGGATAGGCCTCGCAGCATCCCATTTACCGCCAAAACTGACATTTACCTATAGTTACTTTTAACCGCTCTCAGGTAGCTTTACACAGGCACAGTCGCCTAGTCAGGGCCGTTCCTAGCTTCTTGGCCGCCTGCGTGAAAAATAAAATAGCCCCCCCCCCCTCCAAGCATTTAAAAAATATATTTACGTTAAAAAAATTATTAATAACAATTTTATAAAATAAAATAAAAAGAAATACTCCTATAAAATAAAACGGTACAAATACAAAAAAAAAACAAAACAACTACAAAGTTTAATATCTTAGAATTTAGCTTTTCTAGCTCACAAGGTTCTTGACGTCAATTGCTTCTGCCAAGTCTCTCTATAGATATAATAGAAAGATCTGACAATCTTTCTTGCTTCATGGCCGAGCGTAAAAAGTTTTTAATTATTTTTAATTTTGAAAAAGACCTTTCTGCTGACGCAACTGAGACAGGTAAAGTCAGTAGAAGTCTTAAGGCAATTGCTGTATTTGGGAAAGTCGCAAGTAAATTATTTGTAACAATGTAGTTGAGAATTTTAGATGGTGTTTCAACACATTGGAAATGTAATTTTAAATTTTTTAATTCATCACTTAATTCTACGGCGTTTACATCAGCCTCTTTTCTGACAGTGTCTTCTAATTTTAGGGATAAATCTGTACAGTGTTTTTTCATTGAATTATCGTCCATAATAGGAAATTCATAAATCACTTTGAAATTGTCACTGTAACGTTGTAATTGTTCAAAACGTTCCTGTATAGATACTTTGGCGGTATCCAAAATAGTAAAATAAAAATTAATCTTAGAATTCAACTTTGGGTCAAGTATAGGCTCATCAGGGGTTTCATAATCAAATTGTCTTTGTTTTCGACGTGGACGAATTATATTAGTTGGGGGAAATTCCGTTGCTATATCAAGTTCTTCTGTAGCAAGTATTTTCGCCTCTTCTATAAACGCTTCAAAACTGTGGTCATTTCTTTTCTGTTCCAAATAATCTACTCAATTTTTTAACGCATTTGAACAATCTTTTAGATTTGTATTCACACCTTGAAGCATCTTACTGACGGAATTAATTTTAGACAGAACATGATGCCAAATAATTACAGAACAAACGAATTTAAAACTATTAATTTTTAAGGCCAATGCTTGGGCTTGTTGTTTGGTGTTAATGTCGCGTGATTTGTCATTTACAAGTTCTTCTAGCCTATCATAAATTTTCCCTAATTGATATCGCAGAGGTGTAATAGCTTTAATTCTACTTTCCCACCTAGTTGAGCTAACAGCTTTGAATGTGAAATTTGGTACATTAGTTTTAAGTACATTCCATCTATATGGCGAAGAAGAAAAATATGTATATAATTCTTGTATAAGATTAAAGAACTCCGATGTTCGCAAGGTAACATTGGCAGAAACATTAACCACTAGATTTAGGGTATGAGCAGCACAAGGTACAAACATTGCTCGAGGATTGATATTTAAAATTCGGCGTTGCAATCCTACATGTTTTCCGCGCATATTTGCACCATTATCATAAACCTGTCCACGCATATTGTAGATATCCATATTAAAATCTTTCAAAAGTTTTATTACAAAATCGTATAAACCCTCACCAGTCACATCAATAATAGGAAAAAATCCGAGAAAATGTTCAACAATTTTAATTTGTTTATTATCATCTATTATAACAAATCGAACAACGAATGAAATTTTTTCGGTATGACTTGAGTCTGGGGTTGAATCTAGAATAATTGAATAATATTTTGCTTTTGACAATAACTCCCTAATTTGTTCTCTGATTTTATTTGCTGTAAGTGAGATCAATTCATTTTGTAATCTATTTCCTAAATAATGAGGCATACGTTTATGTGAAATTTTACTGATTTGAATATTTTTTAGATGTTCCGAAAGAACTGCATCAAATTTTGCAAATGTTTCAACCGTCTTCAATAAGTTTCCATTGTTTGATTCGAATAATTTATTGTATGACCCACGAAATGCTAAACACTGTCCTGGCAATAATAATATAATTGCAACAATACGTTCTAAAATATTACACCAATATTGTTGTTTCAAATTAAAAATACGTTGTTCTTGGTGATCGATTGTTGTGTAAGTACTCAATCTTTTTTCTAATTCAGTCCATAATTTATAATTTTAAATATGATCAGTTGATCGTTCATGTCTGGATAAATTATTAGAAAGATGTTTCCAATCTGAAAAACCAGCATCTGTTAACTGAATATTTTTGGTCCCAAAAATTTTGCAACAAAAGCAAAAAACGCAATTTAACTTAATGGAATAAATTAGCCACATACGAGGTATTTTTTCACCATTTGCTAATGTTCGTGTATAATAATGAACCGAAAAGCGCCCTTGTTCTGTTAAAGGAAATGAAAAATTTTTTACTTGTGTAGGTCCCATTTTTACTAATACTTTCAATTGTTGAATTATCAAGTGATTTAGGCCATGAAGCTGGAAACTCCCACTTTCAAATAAACAAATTTCCGGCGCGGTGTCAAATGGGCCTATCCGGCACTGGCGGAGGCGGTTCGCGTCCGCCCCCACTCGTAGTCCGCGGCGTTGGCCTCAGTACGCGCATTCTTTCGCCGCTCCGCAGGCAAAGACAATGCGCGGATATTGAATTTCCGATGCAGCAGACGCTGGGGGCGCGCAACGCCGGGATGGAGCAGGACGAGCAGCACCTGGCCGAAGAGTACGTGCAGGAGTTCGTCCTGGACCACCTGGAGGACGTCACCGTGAAACGCGAGGAGAAACGCCTGCACGCGGAACAGGAATGGATCGTTCCGAGAGGGTATGCAGGAACTGCATTAACACTTCGATGGCGGAAGGCGGCGACTGGGAGCGCAAAGTTTTTATCAATCTTTGCGCTAATAATACCAATTGCCAAAGTAAATGTGTTAAAATTATTTCACATTTTTAACTTAATGTACATTTTATGCCCGTCCGTTTCTAAACGTTTTAAAACTTTGAAGACTATTTTTTAAATTACAGAAATTGAATTATCAAAAAACACTTCTTTAGCTACGGAAGGATTACGACGAACGAATTTTGAAAAGACTCGTGTAAGTACCTATGTACTTTGATTGGTGTTTCAACAGAAGTTAATTCAGATTATTCTGCAATAAGGGCCGATATTTCCGTTGTGGGTTAATGTAAAAAATTGCTAAGGCGCCCTTATGTCATTGGAGTATGCCGTATGCAGCATATTAATAGTCGAGAATAAATAAGACGCATATGTTCAAAGATTTTTTATATTGCATTGTGCGGATCCACTAGTGTTGACTAAGCGATACAAGCGAGTTATAACATTACGATTTACGATGGGTCCGAATTCAGTTGAATAAATACTACTGGTGTGACATACATTTGGAATAAATAGTTACATTCGCTTGTTCTGCATTCAAATTAATTATATTCCGCTTCTCAAAAGTATTCTACTCTTCCCATCACTAATTATTAAGCATTAATGTTTTCCTTTCTTTGCCTAGTAAAAGACGAAACGTTAATTCATTCGGTTTATTTTTATTGTATGTTTTGATATGAGAAACTTGTATTTCTGAGTTTATTCGGTTCTCGAAATATTTTAACAAAAAGTATCAGTTATGCAATAAAATCTTAGGGGCAGATATTTGAGAATTGAGCTAAAAAGCAGTTTAAGAATTCGGCTATATTTTAATTATGTACGTTTTCTCAAAAGTTCTCCTATTTATAATCAATGATTATAATAATAAATTATTTATTTTGTGAGCACGTATAAGTAATATATCATTACGTCTTACTATACATTTAACAAAATTATCCTAAATTGTACTATTCTGGCATCATCTTTATCGCATATTCTGAAATGGACAATTAACGCGCCTCTGTTGGCCACCGGCTTGTGGTATCTACGCGAACAATAATTTAAAATCTCTAATGGCTTAAGGGAGGCTTTTAAATACGCAGAACTTTCATTTGTAGTTTCTCAGTTGTTGTAATGCCCATTTGATTAATTTTTGGGTTACCTGAATTTTAACCCATGCGGTTAGGATAATAATTAATTACACACAATTTGCTGTTGTAGAAATGGATTGATGACCAGGACTTTCTGGAATATTCTAAAACTGAACTTTTAAGTGAAAATAATAACGCTTGCATTTCCAAAAATGAAAACAACAAAAACAAAACTAATTGCATTTACAATTTCGTAGATGAACCTGACAATAATAATTGAAATACTAATACTGATATTACCCTCTTGGGTGGTTCTCATGCTAACGATAAAAAAGATTTTATTCATAAGTTTGTCCTTAATCCTGAAGACCGGTTCAGTGGCAGTAGTACGTATACAATGTACATATCCGAATCGAAATGTGATGATGACAGAGACAAGGATTTTGATATTTGTGATTATTTGGACAAAAATACTGAAAGTTCTTCAACATCTTGTACTAGTATACCAGAAATTTTGGAAGTTAGTGAGCCATTGGTGTTCCACGCACCACCTCCCCCCCCCTCCCCCCCTCCCCCGAACACTGACTGAAGTACGTATGACTATTTTTTTTCTACTAATGCCTTCAATTGTAGTTAACAGGAATTTGGTAATTAATTTTTTCTGCGACAGTTAAAAAACAGTTTATTTTTCACTAATTTCCATACATAAAGTTTGGTATTGTGGTTCGAGTAAAAATTGTAACTTTTTCGTGCGTGCCATAATGACGTTTATTAAAAATTTAGAAAACCATTCTACTTTCACAATTTTTTATTAATTGCAGTCTGGTCGTAGAAAAGATAGTGTATGAAACACACCCCGAAGTGTCTTTTTGAACCGCGTTTCTTTAGGGAGCTCAACTACGTCTCGTTCCTTAAACTCACTCGGTTCAAATAGCACCATTTACAAACTTGCATAGATTACTATTATCTTACTGTTTTCTTACTATTTTAATACAGCAAAAGAAACGCAATGAAAAACAAATTAGATGTAAATTTTGTCAAGACGAGATTAATAATAAAAACTTTATGAGACATATACAAAGACATCATAAGGATGAAATGGAAGTAAAAACCATATTGGATTACCCCTTAAAAAGTAAAGAGAGAAGATATGCTGTCGCATTATTACGAAACGACACCAACTTTGACTTATACATAAACCAAGTAATAAGACCAAAAACGCCAAGAAATTATGAATTTGGAAAATTCAAAATATTACCCGTGCCCCTACTGTAAGGGAATATATAAAAAGAAATATTTAAAACGTCACGTAAAGGATGTTCCTTCAACAATATCAAACAGAAAAACCCTCTGTCATTGTCGCAAACTTTAACTGCATGTGCTATGGACCCTACAAATGTGATTTCAAAGTTACATGTTAAAGAACAAGTAAGTACCACGACATAAAACACCATTTGATGTCTTTAATGTTATAACTAGCCAACTCACAATTTTGAGTAGTCGAAGTAGTAGTATTGGGTAACTATTTCATTTTTGTAATTAATTTACAAATAATATAAAACAGATTTTGAATTCAGCAAAATTACAGAAATTTTTAGGTATAGTCTATGAAATTTTCAAATGTAATTAATTATACTTCCTTCGGAAGTTGGTATGCCTAGTTATAAAATTAAGGATGTGACATAAAATAATAATTATTAATGTGCGTATGCAGGTATTTGATCTCATGAAACCCGATGATATTGCCCTTGAAGCCAAAAAAGATCTGCTAATTGCCAATTTCGGCGAGTCATATTTAAAAAGACATCGAAAAGAACGAATGGCTTACTCTTGTAGTAACAAGATGCGAGAACTGTCGCGACTTCTGCTCAGTTACAGAGGTGTAGTAAATAATGAAAACATAACTTGTAAAGATATGTTACATCCAAGAAATTTTGACAACGTTCTACATGCCACACGAATTGTTGTAGGATACGATCATGTTAAAAAAACATACAAAACACCAAGTTTAGCTATGCACTTAGGCACGTCACTAAAAACAGTTTGTGATGAATTAACACATTTAATTTTGAAAGAGAGTTCTGGTTTTAAATGCAAGTCTGCAGAACACTCTAGAATTTGGATAGATAATATAAAACATTTTAAAAAATTAGTTGAAACAAGGTGGAATACAGAAATGGCATCTCTTGCTAATAAAGATCTTAATGAAAAACGATGGAATAAGCCATTACTGCTGCCGTTAGTTAGAGATGTTAAAACATTTAAAGAGGAAGTTTCATTATTGGCCCACGAAAGTTTACAGACGTTGAGTTCTAACAAAGATGAAAAAACCTACAAACTGTTAGTACAATGTTGTTTATCATTACTAATTATATTCAACAGGCGTAGGATTGGAGATGCACAATATATGAAAATTACAAATTATAAATCTGATAAAAAAAGCAACTACAGTGATTTTGACCAAGTACTAACGGAAGCAGAGAAAATCTTAACAACAAAGTACAAGAGGGTTATAAATAGTGGAAAGGGATCCAGAGCTGTTGTTGTCTTAATACCAGAAACTTTAGAAAAAATGATTGATACTTTACTGGAACATCGGCTAGAATACATCGACAAAGACAATGAATATGTTTTTGCGATGCCTGGTAGTCGAATTAAATGGGGGAAAAGTGATGTTGCCATACTTACTTTGTGCAAAAGAATAAAATTAGAATCTCCAGAAGCAGTTTCAAGTAATACACTACGTAAACAAATTGCAACGGTTATGCAAATTCTTAACTTAACGAAACCAAACAATTTTCAAATTTTATGGGTCATACCCAAAAAACCCATGAAGAATTTTACGAGTAAGTAAAAACCACAGATACAAAGAAACTTATCCCCAGTAAATGTTTTTTTTTTAAATTTACAGGATGAGTTTCTTTAATCATCTGATATTTTTATTTATTAAAGATACCTACTTTAAAATGTAAACGTTCTAACTTCGTTTTTTAGATTACCAGTAGATGTTTACTAGACTGCTAAAATTTCTAAGTTGCTGCTTATGATAGAAAAAGGATCTTTACCTGTACAATATAAAGGAAAATCTCTAGCAGATATTGATTTGGACCCAAATGTCGAATTTGCTGAGGAAGATATAAATACTGGTATATGTCAACTTTGCACTAAACTAAGTTATCTACTTTTTTACATAAACTCTGTTTTTTTAACATTTACTAATACTTGTGCAACTTAATTTTGGTTTTATTTGTAGGAAAAAACAATACTACATCTGATATTCAGATTGAACAGTGTATACATCAGGAAATCGAAGTTAGAATTGAGGATTGTTTTAAAAAAAAGATTTCAGAATGTAGAGTATACAACGAGTGCAAACAAAGATCTAAATGAAGAAGTTTTTTTCCAATGAAGTAGAATGGTCGCACGATATAGAAATGCACGACAATAGTAAAATTATTATATACAAAAATAATTTAAAGTACATGGTTTCATTTCAGATGGTGACAATACTGATAAAAATTATGAAATTTCCAATAATGACCAAGATGAACGTTATACGCGTCCCCCCAAATCTTCACAGCAAAGAGTTTGTAAGTCATATAAGTAGATTCTAAAAACAAAATTGTATTTTTAGCATGGTCCAATAAAGAATTACATGTTTTGAAAAAGGAATTCTCTACATACATACGAAAAGAATCTTATCCCCCTTCTACGGAAATAAAAGAATTTCTCAAAAAGTATAAAATAAATAGATCTATCACAGTAGTAAAGTCTAAAATTCAACATTTAATTAAAAGGCAAATTCAAAATTAATATTGTAACTATTTTATTTTTATTTTCTATTGTATTTACGAAATGTATTTTATTTTTATTTTCTATTGTATTTAGGAAATGTATTCTATTTTAATTTTCTATTGTATTTACTAAATGTATTTTATTTTAATTTTCTATTGTATTTAGGAAATGTATTCTATTTTAATTTTCTATTGTATTTACTAAATGTATTTTATTTTAATTTTCTATTGTATTTACGAAATGTATTTGATTTTGATTTTCTATTGTATTTAAGAACTGTACTGATTTAATACAAATGTTTTCTTAAATTTACTTTATTTTCAACGTCATTTTTCCTCTGTGATGTTGGAAACAAAACAGATTTCTAGGTTTATAGATTAATTAACTCTTCATACAATTAATTTCATCAAAGCTACGGGTAACAAGAGTCTGTTCAGTCAGTCTGTCAGTTGGGCGATCTATATTCTGATTAGAGCTCGTGAGATGTATCTCAATGGTCTCAAACATTGAACATAAATTATCAAATCAATAGAGTGTAAACTACCGAGGACAAAAATGGTTAAGCATAAAATATGAAAAATATATAAAAATAATCAAATCTAGCGTATTATGTGCATTTGCTATTTCTCGAATCAGATTATTATAAAAAACAGGTTCATAAAAAGACTTGTTGATGTAGGAATTTAATGAGAATTATAATTACTTACCTATTACACACACAGTGTATCTACATCAAATGATTAATATCAGTATTATACAAACCAAATGTAGACATTGGTTGAAATGTTAGTAGAGTAATATATTTTGTTAGTAATATTAGCACAGTAGGCGAAAAATATTGTTTCACTAACATTTCATACATTTTGGTTGTCATATTGGCAATTGTCATGGATTTGAAATCGGTATCCAATCAAATTTGTTATGCTAACATAAGCCAAACTAAATCTATTTTTTTGTTATTGAAATTATTAAATTACACCTAAATATTCAACATTAAGTACATGATCTGTTAAATTAATGTTACATCATAGCTCTTCTCAATAATATTACGCCACAGTAAAATAGTACATTATACACTAAGGGAGAGAAATGCATGATTATTTCCGAGGTGTAATTGTAGCGAGTTGGCGAAGCTCGAGCGTTAAAAAGCACCGAGGGAATAATAGCATCCTCTCATGAGGATTATATACTTTTTTGTCACGCCCCAAGTAAGATTAAAAGTGAAAAAATAGTTTAACCTGATTTATTGATATTTTAATTTTGACAGATTTACACATGTTAGTAGTCTCTGAAAATATAATAATCGTTTTTACTCCCTAGGGAAATAATAAAGTTATTATTTCCCTAGGGCATAACACATTATTTCTGTCATGATTTTTTTAACCTGGAAACCGATTTCTACTCCCGGACGTGCAAAAAGTTGTATTTTAAAAATATACTTTGCGTTACAAATTGGCGTTTCCTATTTAACGGCACATATTAATTAATGCGTTTCACATTCACGTGCTGAAAAGTACCTTCTTTTAAAATAGAATATATTTGCTTGATAGTAATCCACATTTCTTGTCAGAAGACACGGCTGCGATTATTTCATTCTAAGCGTTATAATATGAAAAACTAACAACACTGGCGGATGTGACTGCGTGCGATTCATGTCTTATATATGGTTCCGTATGTTAATCACCTGCGGAAGTGACTTTCTATCTCAGATATGAACATTATATATGAAAATTTTATTTCCAAAAATTGTTTCCCCTCTTTTGATAGATCTCTAGCGGAAGTTCCCCTCAGCACAAATATGGGTTTATTTTGTATATAATATTAGTAGAAAAGGTGCAGGTCAGTCCGTCACATCTGTGCCCCGGAAGTGACAACTTAACAGGTATCACTATATATATATATATATATATTGCCGTGATCCCCTTAAATTTTACACCCCCCCTTCTTTTAACCTCTAATTACTTAATTGCGTATTAAGCCCTTGCACATACGGGGATGCTTACAGGAATTGTACACCTTACCTGTAATTTTATTTTAGCTCACGAAGCATAGCCTTGGGATACCACAAACAGCTTTTATTTGTTTAGTAAATAATCTGCATGTGACTCAAATTGAATTGCAATACTCTCAGGGTTAAAGAAATTTATACAGATTAATTGCTCTTATTTCGCGGGTTCCTAGGGGTTGATGGTCAAAGAGATGATTGCTTTGATTTAATCCTACTCTCAAATCATTCCTTACACTTTTATAACGGCATTAAAACCAAAATTTTCGGGCAATTCATGCAGCAGAATAACTCAGAGAACGTTACCAAATGCGAAGTACGGTCCTGGACTCCCTGCTGTGCGCCGGCGCGAATCGATCGTTGATCGAGATTGGCAGATTTCAATGGCGGCGATCGTGGTGTCATCAACAGGTGTTGTTGTCAGCGGCTGGGTGATTCTTTGTTTAGTGGTCGTCGCTCGTGGTTTGTGCCCCGCAGGATCGTAGACGCTTGTATGACGAGGTAAGTTGACTTAATTTTTCTCGCGTAGAAACCAAACAACACTTAGAAAAAAACACTCGTTTTATTTTCAACGCTTGTCAAGTAACAACAACGTGATACAAATTCATCAGCTTCAAGTATAATCACAGAACATAAGCAGACCAGCCCCTCCTCAAGGGCGCGAAAAGGCTTATATAGAAGGGTTGAAACCCCCATACTCGGCTAATCCTCTCTAATTGGTCCGTAACATGCCACATGGCGCAAATTTTTCCGTTGGGTCAATTAGGTTCAGTTTTGCGTAAAATGGCCGTTACAAACACATGTCTAAATTGGCGGGAAATTTTTGACAGATTCGTTACTGTCTGGACAATTGAAATATTGCTTGTCACGAGAATATATGGCAGGAAATAGCCGCCCATTAACAAATACTGTATCTATTGTGTAGTTTCGCGGGCTTTTCTATGCACGCCACGCTCACAAAAATAAAGCGGGAAAAATTAAGCTAGTAACTAATTAAATCACTACAAAATTAAATCTACATATTTCGCTAACCTAATTACATGTAAAGGTCTCCCTAACTAGTATGCGCCCTTGGCACACGTTTTGGAGGACCGCTGACAAACAACAGTACCTGGTGATCCTGTTATATTGCTTTGGAGGAACGCTACCTGCAACGACATTCCGGCCTTATTTGTACCGTTACGGCCAACTCAAAGTGCACGGCAGATTTTTAGCGTGTAATACGATATTCTAATCATAGACGTCGAGTTTTGACGTTTACGTTTGTCATCAACTGTCATAGAACTGAAAACTCGAAAAATTCCCAGACATTTGTCAGAATCAGAGAAAATGCGAGGTATTACAAAACTGGAAGAGAACTGGTCGCTGAGTCTAGTCGCAGCAGATTTGCATGTGAGCAAGAGCTGCATTTTCAAAATTAAAAATCGTTTTGGCAGTAGAGGCTTCTGCAAGAAAAGTTTTTTTAACCCCAGAGGACAAAGAACGAAGAATACAGTTTGCAACCGACTATTTGAATGAAATCGACGATTTTTAGAACAGGACTGTTTTCTCAGATGGAAAGGTATTTCAATCATTTACCAATTGACGATTAAGGGTGTATAATAGACCACAAAATTCAAGGTTTGAGAAGCAATATTATTCAACCCTTAAGTAGTGGACGATTCTCTGTAAACGTATGGGGATGGATCAATGCTCACGGATCTGGGGCATGCTATAGAATTAACGGTCGACTGAATGCTGAAAATTATTGCAATATTTTGCAAAATGTGATGCTGCCATCTGTAAGGGAGGTCTTTCCTAATCAATTTACTTTTCAACAGGCAAGATATTACTTAATTAATTAATTTTGTTTATGTTAACGTAATTGATAACATTATTTTCACAGGATAACTGTCCTGTGCATGCAGCAGGGATTGTTCATTGATGGTTTGATGAGAATAATTTATTACCATGGCCTGCAAAAAGTCCGGACTTGAACCCTATCGAAAATGTTTGGGGGTATTTAACTAAAAAAAATTATACCAGGGAGTTTGCACCAAACAACGCCGATGAATTATGGGAAAGAATAATAAATGCTTGGAAGGAACTGAGAGGATACAATATGGAAACATTGGTCAACTCTATGCGAAACAAACTGCAAAGCGTAGTAGCAATTGAATACTGATACATATTTATTAAATACATATTATTACATGTACAGTTTATTTACTTGTGAAACTTTGCTAAAATACAAACATTAAAAAAGTAATACCTATTCTTACAATCACAAGCAACGCCACTGGAGAAACCCTCATTTAATAAGCCGAAAAATCGCAAAAATAACCATAGTAACAAAAAATCGTGCACTTTGAGGTGTCCGTAACTGTACTTGGCGTTGAGATCCCAGTTTAACCCAGATGTTGCCACAGGTATGATTAACTTTTATTGATGTTTCCAGCTATTACATGTGCCTATTGTTATTTCAGGAGAATTCGCCCTTGATTGGAACTGCTCCATGTTACAGCCATGCGTTCCAACACCCCATGTTCTCCTGGGGCCTGCCGTCTGCATCCGAGCGTCCGGAACCAGTTGCTCGAGTCGTCCGGAACCAGTTGCTCGAGTCGTCCAGGTCCTTCCAGCTTGGTGTCTACGTGGGATTACAGCACACACACTGCATTACCCGTTCACCGGAATTACACTTGTCGCACTATATCACATGTCGCACCTCCTGCGTGCACTTGCCCATTTATAAGTTTGAATGCTCGTTTAATGGATTGATTTGAGACTATATTTGCATTATTGTGTATTAGTTAATGACAATCTAACCCTTTGGCCTTGCTAAGAACTATTAAATTGTATTTGTTCATGACCACTGACGTTTAAATTACTGTTATAATCCTTTCACATTGAGTCACATGCCAGCAGTGTTTATATTCATTATTTAATTTGAAACATATCGTTTTAACCTAGTACTATTTGCTAACAAAATTAAAATGTTTGACCTTCAAAGGCTGTAATAAAAAAACGGTACAAAATAGAGCGTTAGTTGAAGAGACAAATTTTCTCTAGAATTTTAAGGTGAATTCAAAAATGTAATAATATACCGGGTGTTTTATTTAAAATAGGAGTTAATAAAAAAAATAGAAAAAAAAACAAAAGAAACCCACTTTAGAAGTATTCAACTGGAAAATTACCTATCTCACATCAATACACATTAAAAATGTAAGAAAAATGTAAAGTTTAAAAAAAATCGTTAGAGCCGTTTTTGAAAAAATCGAAAAAAACTGAAAAATCACAAGAGTAAACACCTACTTCCGGTTATGCGATTTTCTTCAAAAGCTTGCTGTCTCATTTACATAGTACACAAAACTTATATATGAAGTTTCAACGCCATAACTCTTTTCGTTTTTGAGATATTCTGTTCACAGACAGACAGACACACACACAGACACACGCACACACACACACACACAGACACACAGACAGACCAATGAAAAAAAATATGTATTTTGGGTTCAGAGGACTCTAAAACGTGAATATCTGTTGAAAACTCAATTTCGAATTTTTGGGGTGAATCTAGGCCATACAAAAGGGAAGGCCAGCACGTTGTTTCTGTGACGTCACAAAATCGGACCGATCGTTTGCCGTAGCTAAAGGCAACTCTAAGCACTTTCATCGTTTAAAACCTGATATTTTGAAAAAAAATTGTTTTTTATAAATTGTATTCGGTACTTTATAATGAATATTCGTGTATAAAAGTTATTTTTTAATTTACTACGCTTTCGTTTAAATAAGGCAACGATTACAACTGTTTTAATATCTGAATACTCTGGTTTATATGTGAATAACAAATAAATACACTGTAAATATTTCGTGAAAATCTCGGCCTTTTTTGGCATGTACAAATAAAACAGAAATGTTTTATGATATCATTAGTCTTACATTTCCTGTATATGTTTCAAGAATGTTACAATAAACACAACATTAAGCGGAACATAAAATTAAAACTTTGTACAAACTTCACTTTATTCTGTCATCGGGTATTCCATAATCTCGACGAACATTCTAAATAAGTCTTATATACTCGTACACATACATAAGCTTTAAATAAATACAAGTTTCTATTGGCATTTTTATATCACATAGAAATATAAACTTAATTTCAACCCAATTTTTAACCATAAACATGCGTGTGAACATAACAAAAAAAATACTTACACTTACTATAATATGTTATTAGATATAAACTTAATATCAACCCAGTTTTTAACCATAAACATGCGTGTGAACATAACAAAAAATACTTACACTTACTATAATATATTATTAGTTAAAGCAAGTTTAATGACTTGATAATTTATCAATTTTTCTTTTTCTGCTTTTTGTTGAAAAAACATCATTTTTTATCTTAGAATAATTGTTCAATAGTATATTTGCAAAAGTGCTTGCTGTCTTTTTTACAATAAATTGCACGTCCTTACAATCACATGGATTACTAACTTCTATAGACAGTAAAGTAAGCTTAACTAGAAAGTCCTTATGTTTAATATTTTGTTGCACAAAGTTTTCTTCGTATCTTTCCGTTAAAAGTAAATAATTTGTTATAAAAACGTTTGAAGAAAAAATGCTATATGTTATTCGGAGCAAAAGTATCTTTATGTGGCTCGGCTGTACTTATCTGTCTCGCAACCTCGGCAGATAACCCGTCCAGCCTCGCCACATAAAATATAACTTTTGCTCCTAATAACATAATATACTATTAAGTAGGGATGGGCGCGTGACGTGAAAACAGTCGTGTCACGTCGGGTCACGGCGTGTCACGTCGTGAACGTGACTAATATTTGAAAATCGTGACGTGAACGTGAGTGAATGTGAGTGAAAATTTCCAAAGCGTGATTCACGTTTCACGTTAATTTCACGTTAAATATTTCGTAACGAATAAAAAACTGCAGGGTTCCCCGGGTGAACCTATTTTTAGAAAAGTAATGTTTTGTTTTGTATGCTCGACTTAACACTGAAAATGTTGGTTACGTTTTATTTTTAAACCAATTTATTGTGTAGATGTGTAGATGAACTTATTATTCTAATAAAAGTAATGTTTTGTTTTGTATACTCGCCCTAACGCTGAAAATGTTGATCCTTGTACATAAAAGTACTTTTAAACCTACGAATTAAAAGTGTTGCCTAGCAACATATACCTTCCATACTCATACCAATAAGGGAAACGTCAATTCCAATGACAGCTTTTGGTATTAAAAGTAATGTCTTTGAAGACAGCTGCAAAAAATGTATTTGCGAGAAATCAGTATTTATCCCTTGTCGTAAGTTATTGTAGTCAATTTTATTTTTTTTTTTTTTGTGTCAAGTATTCTGATTGCAACATATCACGTAAATTAGGTCACGTGCAAAACATATTTTTAGTTCTGTTTAGGGTTTTTTTCATTGATTTTAAATTTGAACATTCTGTTCTATCTGAATTTAAATTTTGAAATAAAAGCTGCGTGTCACGGCGTGAGTGGCGTGTCACGCCGTGAACGTGAGTGACCGTGAGCGTGAACGTGCGTGAACGTGAGTGTTTAAAGCAAGCGTGAAACGTGCGTGATGTGAGTGAAAACTCACTCACGCGCCCATCTCTACTATTAAGTCACTGACGTAGGCAAAATAATACTCCTTCTCATTAGTGGATTCATGTGTTTTGGGAATAACGAACGTTTGGTTGGTATCGGTCTGATTAAACCAATTATTTCTAATGCATTTTATGATGTGCACGTTATCAAATAATAAAAATATAGAATCCTTTTTTCTGTACGGGTTTGGAATTCTTGTCTGCATTATACCACCGGACATTTTTTCAAACATCTTTCTATTCACCCTATTATTATCTGATATTATGGCAATAACAGTGTACCCAGCATCGGTTAAAACTTGCAGTACTTGACGAGTTAATTCGTAAAGGTTTTCGCGAGTCAATTTTTTTACAGGAAATAAACCCACTACGTCCTTGTTACTGAATGTTATAGATGTAAGCATAAATGTTTGTATAGTTGTTGCAGATTCGATTGAGTTACCGGAAAATCCCTCCAATTTTCCTCCTTTATATGATATGTTGGACTTTACATATATTTCATCTAGCAGCAAATTTAACAATTTTTCGTTTTCATCCAAATATTTTATTTTTTCTTGAATATATTTAGTGTGAGAACTTGTAATTCCGGTACCGGATGCCCCCAATTTCAGCGACAGTGTTTTTAGGTACTTAGGATTAGGAATAGTTAATATGCCTGCGTTTCTTAAATTTATGTAGCCTCCAGGATGTGTATAAAAAAGTGTACATGCCCATATTAAAACATTCGGTAAATATCTTGGGGCACTATTTATCAACAATCTAATCTGTTCCTCTAAAAACATCATTTTTTTAAATAATACTGAATCAGGATTTTCATTTTGTAAACTACTGCAGTATTTTAATATTTCAGCTGCTTGTTTTAAATGTGAACTTACTAATTCAGTCTGCGTTTTATCTGAGCAATCAAGACTATCAAGAGTACTAATGTATGAAAGAAGGTTGTCAAGTTTACTCCATTTATTACATTTTCCTTCTTCACCCAATATTTGAATTATATTTTCATCCCGTAAAATGCACATTTTATAACATATTTCACAATATAAGCAAAGAGCATATAATGAAGTCTTTCTTTATTTTGATGGAAAATAGTACTACTGGGACAACAGGTTCTAGACTGTGTTTTAAAATGGTTATAAACTCGTCGCCACTTATACAAATTATTAAGTCTATAAAATCACTTACCATGTCTTTGCGATCACACATTTCACTTTTTCGTCTATCATTTTCAACTTCCTGTGCTTGAATTTGAGCAGCCCGTTCTTCTGGATTTCGTCTATTCGGTGGTAAATGTGTGGACAAATATTTGGGCTGATTTTCAAATTTCGTGGGGTATGCATCAGAACTAAGCTTTGGCTTACTTCTAGTAACAATTAAAATAGATCCATCTGCCTTCACGGCCCTATCTTCCTTCAGAATAAATTTATCTTCGAAATGATTAGCACAAACAACAGAATTTTTCGAAACAACATAATCACTACGATGAATTGCTCTCAGCCATTGCATTCTACGCTCAGGATCTTTGGGAAATGTGAATATTGACACATTACCGTCGTTTTTTATTTTGCTATCATAATTACTGCTGCACCCCGGCACACAACATCGTGAGTGCATTTTGCTTTCAAACAATCACAAGATAACGGAAAAAACACGTGCTACTTCAGGAGATGCAATCGGAATAAGTAGTAAATATCTATGAACTGTAACTAGACTGTACCATCGGTCAGCGCTTATCGGTCCGCTCCTCTGACGTAGGCCTAGAGTGAAACAGAGATGGCCTTCCCTTTTGTATGGCCTAGGTCTGACACACCTGGGCTGCTGCAACCCGTGTCACATCCGTGCTGGGAGTATCTGCCGACGTCATAGGTGCTCCGCTTCGAAAGCGTCGAGAATTGTCGGCGCCTCTCGTTCGGCGTCGAGCTGCGTACTGATGGTGCCGCCGTGCAGTCTGTCAAGTTTTCCAATCTGCGGGTCCTGGTTTCTGTCAACAAACAACAAATTAAATCTGTTAACGCGAGTTCTCACCCTATACGTGCAACTACGGTTTGTTGTTGAAATATTCCGATAAATTCGCCGCACGACGGAGCTTCGCTCGGAAAATCGAAACTCCGAAACGATGTTATTTTCGAGGTTAGCAACATCGGCACCTCCAGGTGAAATCTTTGGCGAAGATGTCGTTTCGGTCCACAGAATTCCCAGGCAAGACGGCCGCTGCAATTCTCAATGATTAACACAGGTAAATTCCAATTAGATAGCTTGTAGCTTCTAATTCTGCTTGAATAGCCAAGCGCCAAATTTAAAATGCCAAGGGAGCTGGGATTCAGATATTACGTTATTTATTGCTGTTTTACCAACTGGTTTCGGCTTAGGATATTTACAGAATAAATTGGCTGCGTTTCAGGCGTCCGATTGCGACCACTGAATTAAACTAGCCGTCAGGAATCTTACAGGATAATTAGCTGCGTTCCAGACGTCTTCACAAAACCACTGAATTGAACTAGCTGTCAGGAATTTTATAGGATAATTAGCTGCGTTTCAGACGTCTTCACAGAACCACTGAATTGAACTGGCTTCGGAACGGTTCCCTAGGTACTGGTAGAGTCGACGGAAGAACTCTCTGGAAGGACAACCTATCGGAAGGAAAATCTCTGTAATAATCTCTCTTAAACGGTCGGAGCTGGGGCAGGATGGAGGACGGGGTGGATAATCGGGAACTAGGTGTTTGCTGGAATGAATGCTGGAGGAAAATCAGGAATCTCCCTTGAAATGCGTTCTGCAAGCCCTTTTATATGCCTCGTAAAGCTATTAGGTGGGGAGGCGGCGCGCGTCATACCTTTGTCTCGCGCTGTTATCACGGGCGGAACTTCGGTCAGCGGTCTGCGCTAGCTTATCTTCCTGGGACACGCCGGGTTCTTGATAACGCTAAAGGTCGGCGACGTTTAAATTTGCAAATATTATTTAATATTGAATTAATCAAATTCAAACGGGAGCTAGCGTTACAACCTTGCAGCTTGCATCATCACTATCATCAGAGTGAAAGTACTGAAAGTCGCACTAAGAACCGAAGGTCGGTGTGGAGCTATTTATAGTCCTCTGAGCCAGGCGGGCGGAGTGAGGCAAGATTCCAAGTTTAAAAACCGCTGGCGTATATCGCATTTCTTGTTCTTGCGGCTCGAGTTACATTGGACAGACTGGTCGTTCAGTTGATCAAACACTTCAAGAACATAAAGGCGATTGCAAACACAAACGCGCATCACAAAATCAGCCGTAGCTGAGCATACATTTACAAATGGGCACACTTTAGAATTTGACCACGCCAGAGTACTTGCCAAAATACCTCACTACTTCCCGCGAGTGATACGTGAAGCCAAAGAAATAGAAAAACATCCAAATAATATCAACAGGGAAGATGGCTTTAAGCTTAGTAAAACGTGGACCCCTGTGATACACGATCTAAGGCAGTGGCGTAACTAAGATTTTGCTCTGGGGGGTGTTCTGGGAGAGCGATCAACCTTACAATAAGAATTTTTAAATTTCTGCAAAAGGTTTTACCCAGAACTTCCCTCGTCGACATTGTGAGACTAAATAATTTTAAAAATCAAAATAAGTTAGGAATTAGTAATTTTTGTATTAAATGCGCGAAATGAGTGTTTTTTTATGGCGCGTGAGAATGTCAATTTTCGCCGAGACCGTTAGGTCGAAGCAGAAAACCAGAAAAGTCATTCAAACGCGCCATAAAAACACGAATTTTGCCACGAAATACAAACAACCTTTTTTCTGCAGCCGATATATTGATTTTGTTTATGTAAATTCTAGAAATAAAATACGAACATTAATTTGCTAACATAATATGTAGTCACCTAATACCTAATGTGTTGTAACTAAGGAAATGGTGTAATTAAAACCGTTTTTCACTACTAGCCGTGAAGAAATATTATTTTTTTGCGTGCTCAAAAAAGTTAAACTTTGCGTATCTATAGCGAGTTACATGCACCTGCTTATCAAGAACACGACGCCACGCTGATAAGGCACATCCCAGCTCATCGTTATCTCTTTGCCACATTGCGAATTATGTAAAATGTTAGATTCATTCTTTGTTTGTTTGTAACAGAGTTAAGACGGTTTTTGCTTTTACCTGTAATTACGAAATAAAGTTTATTTTTAAAAAGCTGTTTTTCCGATTTAATCATTTAACTGGCGCAGTCGGTAGGATAGTGCGCGGTTGTGGAAAATCTCTTTCGCATCGTGTCGGAAAATTAGAGACTTTTCGCGACTTTGGAGTTTCAACCCCTTCAGCGTAGATCCTGAACCATTCCTTCGAGGACATCGGGAACAGCATCTCTGTGAGCAGCAAAGGATCGGAAAAGGAACACAAAGTTCTACAAACCAAGTAGGTGCCAAATTCCTTTTTGCCTTTCCCAGACCCTCTGTTTAAGGACTTTAGGGAAGATAGAGTAGTGTGCAGTCTATTGCAGACCATTTAGTATTTAAGAGGATATTTTTGAATAAAACATTCGATTAATATTTAACAAATAAGAAGTAATTATAATTAATATCGATAAAATATTCTTTATGATTGAAATTGACGAGCTGTTGGATCAGTTAAATAACCTTACGTTTTAAGAAAATCCAACAAGTTCTGACATTGTTCAAATTGAGGTAGGTTATTCTAATAGTGAGAATAATACAGCATTAAATATGACGAATACTAATCAAACTAATCAACCAAATCAACCTGCTCAAGTGAACTGGAATCTTTTTAAGTCTAAAATAAAAATTATTAAACCTTTTGATGGCGACAGTGATACTTTGAATAAATTTATCACTCGCTGCGAAAGTTTAATTGCAAGTTATAGTAAATTTAAAGACCCAGAGCTTGATCAACACATTTTCGAATGCATCCAAGAAAAGTTAATTGGTAGGGCAGAAGCGATGGTAGGTAATAGAGTAGAATTGAATACCTGGTCGAGTTTAAAAGAGGCTTTAGTGCAGTGTTTTTCGGACCGTAGGGATTTGAATTGCTTAGTGCAGGAATTAACCAGAAATAGGCCGTATAAAGGTGAACATTTACTTAATTTCGGTAGCCGTCTCCAATTACTAAGAAGCAACGTTGCACAAAGAACAAGCAACGATGTTAAACTTAGTGAATCAGAAAAATTATGTCGAATCAATCATTATGATAAAATTGCACTAGATACGTTTATTGCAGGTTGCACTGGTATTTTAAAAAATAACATGCATTTAAAAAAGCCAGCTTCTTTAGAAGATGCCATGGCATACGTTAATGAAGTTGAGAATTTTGAAAGACTTCACGGTAGTTTAAGCGATAACAATAAACAAAACTTCAAAATTAATTTTGGCAGTAATAGAAATGTGTACCCAACGAACATTCAAAACAATGCTTCATACTCTCAACCGAATGGGTTTCAATCGCACTTGAATGTCCCTCAAAATTTGCAAAACCCAAATTTCTCAGTAAAGCCAGTATGGACCAATCAGCCTATAAATATTCAACCCAAACAACAACCTCCTAGAATAAGATATCCCACTAATCGGGAAGTTTTTGGTCCACCTCGTAATGTGTTTAGACCAAACCAAATTCCAACAAACCAATTGCCTAAACCGGAGCCCATGTCAACGACATCGAGACATCCAACAACGTTTTCGAAAAGATCCCCTACGCAACAATTTAATAAACCGCAGTTTTCTAATAAAAACTCTCAAAACAATTTTCAAAATTTTCATAGACACCCTAACCAACAAAGACCAAACTTTGTTTTCGAAGAATTACACTCAAATGAATGCGATAGCGAGAATGTAGATTCTTGCAATATTTTTGACTCAGAAACTTTTAATTATGATGAGACACAAAATTACCCTTTAGAGGATCAGTATCAAATTTGCGAAAACGATTATAATAATGTACAATACTACGGAAGTAACATTATAATATCAAATAAATTAGAATTTATGATTAGTTACTAAGTTATGCATACTTACTCTTACTGGTTATCCGTATATTTAATATTTAATTTTATTGTAGTTCGCAGACTTTAAGTTACTCTCTAATATTGTCTTGTTATTGGCTATGCTGTTAGACAATAAATACATATTATTATTATTAAGTCCGATAAGCACAGTTTATTGGTTGAAAACTAAAATAACCACTAAATAGCCTGCAATGGCGAAATGAACATAACTAATAATAAGGGTTGGAACGGTAATGGTCCGGCGCCTGCAACTTCGTCCAACACCTTTGCTTTTCTATACAAGAATGCCCTGATCTCGGCAACGTTACTCATTCCCATATTGTTTGGGTCTTGCAGGCGCCGTTCCATTCTATAGGAAATTACCTATCGCGTTCCTTCTGTGAACTGATAAACAAAACAGTTCAAACGAAACATAACATAACTAGAAAACAACTCATAGGCCGAGACATTAGTCCAAATATCTTCGGCGCCGACATATATATAAGAAACAAATTGGGTAGACCACTGCACCCAAAGGTTTTCATGTCCGACATGGCTCAAGGTTTCTACAACGCATGGGTGCGTGGAATGGATATACCTCTATATAGGTAGGTGTATCACGCTTGTGACCCATGGAATAAATAAATACCTATGTGTTTCCACAAGCTGTATTGCACATGGCATACCGATAGGACCTGGCGTAATAATTTAAGTAAAGTGAATTCTAAAGAAAAACAGGTATGGAAACAACATCTATAAATTTGATATTGTAGTGTTTTTTTACAGGTAGTCGTATACAAAAAGCTTCGGACATTACTTCAAGAGACAGACAATTACGCATTTACTGCAATGATAAACAAATTTGTGACCAACCTATTGAGTCATACAGATACTAGCAAGTTTGGCCACTATTTTCAAGAACACTACTTAAAAAATGTGGAAGCGTGGGCTTATTGCTATCGTATCAATTCCGGAATTAACACTAATATACACATAGAAAATATGCATCGAAGTATAAAATATATTTATTTAAACGGGAAAGTGAACAAACGGCTCGATAAAGCTGTTCGATAAAGCTGTACATGTTTTAATGAAATTTGTACGGGACAAGCTTTTTAGTCGCCTAATAGTGTTAAATAAAGGAAAAATTTCTGCTAAACTAAAGGAATTAAGAACGAGACACAAAACAAGTACTGCCTTAGATATAAAGTCCGTTGTAAGAAATGAAATAGGGTGGATAGTAACATCTTCATCTTCACAAGAATTGTAGAAAATAGAAGAAAGGCAAACAGACTGTGACTGTAAACTGATTTGTACTTACCGTGAAACATGTATTCACCGCTACACATGTTCCTGCTTAGATTCATCCATAAAATGGAACATGTGTAAGCACATCCATTTAGTTTGCAGATCTTTGAAAGCACATGAACATGCTGATGTTGGTAATAACATGGAACTTTCTGAGCATTCGGGTAAATAATTTTTGTGTACATATTTAAATTTTACTATCAAAATGTATGTGTATACCATGATATTGATTGACATGTTTTAATTCAAGGAAGGAGTCATGTTCTATGACAAGAGGTGAGAATGTAAATATATTGTGTCTGATGTGGTGGTACATTTTGGTATTTCGGTTTTATTGGTTTGTGTTGCTCAATGTATTCTTCTGCTTAATAGGAAATGGCTACCATCGCTTTAATAATACAGCGTTATAGGTATAGTGATTTTTATGTCTATTTTGGTTTCTTTATTAAAGGTGTGCGTATTTCTCTAATTCATACAGTTTAAATCACAACCATCTAGATTATGATGTACTCTAATTCAGACGGTCGTGGTTTCACTCATTCTTTTTCTTTTGGAAATTTAGTTGTAATTTTGGACGGTGTAGGCTGTGTAAATGTGATTCTCTGAAAAATAAAATTGAGGGCTAACAGCGTTTATTTCACAGATGATTACTCTGACTTAACTGTTGATGAAAACGTGGAAAACCAAGAAGAATTACGGATCATTGATGCATTATCCAAGACAAAAACCAATCCAAATGAAGCTCAATTTTCTGTCAACAAAGAAAATTTTAAGCTTGAAATGTTGCAAATTATTGACAGCCTTACTAACCAGCAAGAATTGGATGTGGCAAAAAATATGCTAGCACCTCTTCAGCCTACTTTAACTGCTTTCAGAAATACCAAAACAAAATTGCGTGAAAAACTAGATTTAAAGATACCGCACAAAAAAACATCAACCAGCAAAGGCGACTTTACAAGACAAAGAAAACATCACGAAGAAAAGTTCAGATGTCGAAACCAGATAGTGGAGAAGCAAATGAAATTGCTTTCAATTTGTTATTCAATCCTTGATAATAATTCATCTATTGATCTATTTATCATCGTACCTATCGTAAATGAGGAACTGAATTAAAATGTTCTATTTATTTCATTTATCGTTTTGACCAGTAAATCAGCTGTATAAGTAGGTACTCAAGTTTGTATAATAAAAAAAGAATTTAAAACAAAACAGTGGTTCATATTTCTCCCTACCATGAAGTGTTTAATCACATATATAATAATAGTAATAATAATAAGTCGGCATTAAAGTACCTCGAAATCGTCATTAAAATACGTGAAATCGGCAGTAATGTACACATGTACAGGGTGGGCCAAAGTAGACGCTTTCTTATGGAAACTCATGTTCCTGTCAGAGATAGAAAAATTTTGACCAACGTCTCTCGAGCTCAAATTTTATGAAAAAGTTACTGGTGCACACAGAATTTTGCTATCGTAAACCGTTAGGCCGCTAGGGGGCGTTTTTCAAAATTTGTCGATTTCTTTAAACCCTTCTAGCTTTTTTGTTTTTAGTAATAATTGATTTCTGTAAAAACTTTCTCATAGCACTTTTTGGTGTGGAATAGGCTGGTAAATTTTGTTTTAATACAGGGTGATTCGTATATTTGCTGCAACAAAAATTTTCTTATTTCTTATGGAACACCCGGTATATTTATAAATTTTTTTGTAGTCCTTAAAATTCTCTTTTCAAAAATATATAATACTATATGTCTAAAGTTAGCATTTTACGGTATATTTGACTTTAAGTTAAATAAACTAAAAATATCAAGTAGCCATTGTGTCATAGCGCCGCATGACCATTGTTTTAAACCAACATTAGCGATATTTATGAGTAAAACAAAGTTGGCGCTAACTAAATAAAAAAAACAAAAAGCATATAGGGTTACAAACATTTAGAACAAATAGCAAAATTAATAAAACATATTACCACCCAACGATATGTCCTTTTATAACATATGTTCAAACTGGGCACCGTTCTGATTAATACATAAGCGGCAACGTTGTTTGACAGCATTTGCAGCATTTCTTAGCTCAAATTTAGAAATTATAGCAAATGCATTTTGCACTGCTTCCTCTTGCAATTCTCTTGTTGTAATCGGTTGTCTATATGTCAAATCTTTAATTTTTCCCCAAAAATAGCAGTCTAGGGGTATCATATGGGAGACTTCACTGGCCAAGCGATTGGTCCTTGGTTCCCTATCCCCTCTTCACCAAACTGCACTTTTAAGTAATTAGTTGTAACTCTTCAATTATGAGGCGGTGCACCATCTTGTTGGAAGGTGGAAATTTAAATAGACACGGATAAAAAACCAGATTCTGTTCAAATTCAAAAGCTATTTGACTAATTTGACAGCGGCCAACTTTGTTTTCCTCATAAATATTGCTACTGTTGGTTTAAAACAATGGTCATGCGGCGCTATGACACAATGGCTACTTGATATTTTTAGTTTATTTAACTTAAAACCAAATACACTGTAAAATGCTAACTTTAGACATATAGTATATTTTTGAAAAGAGAATTTTAAGGACTACAAAAAAATGTCTAAATATACCGGGTGTCCCATAAGAAAAAAGAAAATTTTTGGTGCAGCAAATTTACGAATCACCCTGTATTAAACAAAATGCACCAGCCTATTCTACACCAAAAACTGCTATGAGAAAGTTTTTGCAGAAATCAATTATTCCTAAAAACAAAAAAGCTAGAAGGGTTTAAAGAAATCGACGAATTTTGAAAAACGCCCTCTAGCGGCCTAACGGTTTACGATAGCAAAATTCTGTTTGCACCAGTAACTTTTTCATAAAATTTGAGCTCGGGAGATGTTGGTCAAAATTTTTCTATCTTTGACAGGAACATGAGTTTCCATAAGAAAGCGTCTACTTTGGCCCACCCTGTACACTGAACCAAAATTAAGCGTAAATTAAACGAATAAGTTCGTTGTGTAGGTGAAATACTTCATTGAAATTGGTCCAACGAACGAATTTATCAAATCAACGAAAAACGTTTCATCGATTAATAATTGCATTTGTTAAACGATAAACAGTTCATCGTCTATCTCCATTAAAGACATAATAATATCCACAAAACGAAGCTTAACTGCAGTGATAGATGCAATTCTCCCTGACCAATTAGTTGGGTTTGAATTTTTGAGAGTTAATTCCAACTCAGTGGTAAAAGATGCTAGAAGAGCCCATCTTTGGATAATGGAACCAAAAAAATAATAAATATTTTGTAAAATCAAAGACGTTAAACCGGTTAAGCTATAAAAGCGGATATTGGATGGCGAACGCCAACGTGACGCGACGGAAAAAATTGCATACTATAGTATAAAAATCTGGTGTGATACACTCACACAACTTCCTTTTACAGTGTTCTTATAATTAGTCAAAAATTTAATTTTTTTATTTTTAGCCATTTGTCAAAAATTTTCAAAAATTACAAATACTACAAAAACGGTACAAAATAGAGCGTTCGTTGAAGAGACAAATTTTCTCTAGAATTTCAAGGTGAATTCAAAAATGTAATAATATACCGGGTGTTTTATTTAAAATAGGAGTTAATAAAAAAAATATAAAAAAAAAACAAAAGAAGCCCACTTTAGAAGTATTCAACTGGAAAATCACCTATTTCACATCAATACACATTAAAAATGTAGTAAAAATGTAAAGTTTAAAAAAAATCGTTAGAGCCGTTTTTGAAAAAATCGAAAAAAACTGAAAAATCACAAGAGTAAACACCTACTTCCGGTTATGCGATTTTCTTCAAAAGCTTGCTGTCTCATCTACATAGTACACAAAACTTATATATGAAGTTTCAACGCCATACCTCTTTTCGTTTTTGAGATATTCTGTTCACAGACAGACACACACACAGACAGACACACAGACCAATGAAAAAAACATATTTTTTTTTTGGGATCAGGGGACTCTAAAACGTGAAGATCTGTTGAAAACTCAATTTCGAATTTTTGGGGTGAATTCAATACTTCCTTTATAGTAAAAGGAAGTAACAATAATCCACTTCTTACTGAATAAATGTTATAGTTTGTTGTTCGTTTATTGAGTATTTTAATTTTAGTTATGGCTTATGGCTCAGCTCTATACCCGGCCTTCGGCCGGGGCCCCTAATTAATCCGGGGCCCCGGGGCAGTGCCCCGGTTTGCCCTGCTATAGCTACGCCACTGGCTAGGGGGAAGGGCTGTGTTGTCGAGTTCCCAACACTGAGTGGAATCGGTGTCGCTAGCCGCCATTGGCGTAACTAGCGGGGGGGCCAAGGGGGCCAGGCCCTCTCCAGAGTGCCGCCTGGCCCACCCCAGAAAAATAGAGGCTAAATAAATGTAAAAATCTGCTTTTATTATTAACCCATTTAAACTAAGGGGTTGGTTATCGACCCCCACACGTTCTTACATTTGTGGTTTTATTACCTTTTTGGCTTAAAAACATTATAGTATAAATACCATTTGTTGGACGGATGGCTCGAATCCGACATAATAATAATTTTCATTGCTTGCTTGCTTGACGCCACTTTGAGAGCGAACCCGTGGGTCGCATTAGCTGATTTTGGTGTCAATCGACTCAGGGCGACGCAAGTCAGCCAGTAGTAGGGTTTTAAAATTTTTATAAGTGACTTTTTTATGTGGATTTTTTTGTTAATAGCTAACCTCAAAATTAACTCGACACACAAAATGGATCACTCGTGTACAAATTGCATTAAATGAATTATTTCGCTCCCAATTTGGGTGCAGAACGCTAGTGAATAATAATATGCAAGAGAAACCATTATTAGTTAGCCAATAATTACTTTGAAAAGACTGGTTTCGTCTGAATATTTTTTGTTTGTTAATTGTGCACCATTTTAGTTATTTTCTCTTAAGTTTTCTATAAATAAAAAACGAATTTATGTGCACAGAAAAATATAATTGCAATTATTTCATATGCAGGTAAGTAAATGAGCTGATAACTTGAGTGCATCGCTAACTACTCCCTGGGCACATACAGCTAGCTACCTATTATAGGCTCATCCAGTCCAGACTTACGGTGACTTGCTATTTGGAGGTTTGCCTTGCCTAAAGAGTTGAGTTTATAGCTTTGAAGAGTACGATCCAGAATTTTATGTTTAATAGTGTTCTATGTAAGCAAAGTAAATTTTGTGGTATTTGAATTTCCACAGTTGCTAGTCCAAGACAGAACAAAGAGAAATCACAATAACAATTAAGAAGATATTGATATTTTCAAGAAAGTATTTGCTTCAACGATACTGAAAAAACTAAAAATTGTGGCTCAAAAACGTGTAAATGGAAACCAAGTGATGTTTCCCAAAAAAATCTGTTTCTCCTGGAATAATATTTTTACCGCCAACTTCATTTAGTTGCAAGAAGTAATCTACACATTTTTTTATGTTGTTTATGAATCAAGAAATAATTTATTAATACGCTACTCAGACAAATAGTATTACGAGGGTAGCACCCATAATTTCTGCAAAGTAACAGATCAAGTGCACCATGGAAATCAAACTTGACATAAAACCAATGTTTGTTGTTTTCTAGTTTAACAGTTAAATTTAGTTTTGATCATTGCAACAGTTATTACATAGTTAATTTTGAAATAAGTGTTGTGCAGCAAAAATAAATGTAACGAGAGAAAAATTTAGGGCCATAATTTACTATGCCTTTAAAAGTTCCATATCTCCGAAAGACAGTTTTGGATGACTTCGTGCTGCTTTGGTGACCAAATGTCTTCGCATCAGAGGACTGTCTATTGTTGGTTTAATGAATTTAAATTTGAACGAGTGTCAATTAGTGACGATTTTTGCGAAGGAGAACCAATTTCTGCAGTTACCGATACGAACATAAACGCTGTGCAAAGAATGATTCAGTAGGCCAATCGAGTCACGTATAGAATTATTGAAAGCGTCTTGGACATTGACATGACTGCAATAAATAAGATTTTACATAATCATTTGGGTGTAAGAAAAGTCTGTGGGTGGATACCACACAGTTTAACAGAAACACAACAACAGCATGTGGATTGGTAAAAGAAATATGATGAAGGTAGATATAAAGCAGTTTACATCATAACTGGTGACGAAAGCTGGATATATGCATTTGAACTCGAACCTAAGTTACAGTCTGCCCAATGGATATTTCCAACAGATCATAATCTAGTTAAAATGAGGCGATCGCGAAGAGTTGGTAAGAAAATTATTGCTTGCTTCTTCTCAAAATCACGACCTATCGCAACTGTCGTGCTTGAAAATAGACGTACGGTTACTGCAGAATGGTACACAACAGTATGGCTGCCAGGCGTTATTCAAAAAGCTCGTTTACAGCGCCCAAGGAATGAGATCGTTCTGCACCATGACAATGCTTTTAGTCATACCGCATATCAAACAAAATAACTTTAGAGACTTCCGGATTAAAATTGCGAAATTATCCCCCATACAGTTCCAACCTATTACCTTCCGATTACTTTCTATTTCCTCCATTAAAGGATAAAATGCGTGGTGTGCGATTTTGAACTCTCGAAGATGCTGTGGAAAGCTTCAAAAACCTTGTTTCTCTAGTGACTCAGGAAGAGTGGAATTTGTTTTGAAAATTGGTTTTACCGAATGCGAGTTTAAGGGAAAATATTTTGAGAAACAATAATAAAAACAAATTTTGGCTACAAAACTTTTGTTTTATTAGATTGCAGAAATTTACGGGGCTATCCTCGTATAACAGCGTCAAAGAACATGCAAATAAATGTATGCGAAAAAGTTATGTATGTACGTAAATTCATGTCTTCATAGGTATACATAGGTATTGACGATGGTTGGTTGGGGGCCTGGCCCTCCCCAGCCAAAAATCCTAGTTACGCCAATGCTAGCCGCCTGTGCCCTTTCGCACATTGCTACATTGCTGCAGGCTGCAGCAGCTCAGCAGCTGCCAAGCAGTGCGTTGCGCTACGACGTCGTATACCGGTGATCCACAGGTAGTGACAGCCGGTGGATAGCGTTTTATGCAACAAGTGGCAGTGCGAGGGTGACCATTTCTCGGGAAAATGGAGCTTTCCTGCATGGAGAACATGACGGTGGTGAACTTCGCGCACAAGGATTCCGTTATTTTCGTCGACGGGAGGGTCATCGAGAACATGCTCAACGACGAGCTCCTGTACGTCCCCTCATGCGACTACTTCAACGAGGTGCAGGTCGAGATTCAACATTCAACCTTACATGAGGAAGGTGGTGGCGACGTGGATGATGGAGGTAAGCCCTCGGTTTTCTCAGAATCTGTCAAGGATAGGCCTCGCAGCATCCCATTTACCGGCAAAACTGACATTTACCTATAGTTACTTTTAACCGCTCTCAGGTAGCTTTACACAGGCACAGTCGCCTAAGTCAGGGCCGTTCCTAGCTTCTTGGCCGCCTGCGTGAAAAATAAAATAGCCCCCCCCCCCTCCAAGCATTTAAAAAATATATTTACGTTAAAAAAATTATTAATAACAATTTTATAAAATAAAATAAAAAGAAATAGTCCTATAAAATAAAACGGTACAAATACAAAAAAAAACAAAACAAATGCAAAGTTTAATATCTTAGAATTTAGCTTTTCTAGCTCACAGGGTTCTTGACGTCAATTGCTTCTGCCAAGTCTCTCTCTATAGATATAATAGAAAGATCTGACAATCTTTCTTGCTTCATGGCCGAGCGTAAAAAGTTTTTAATTATTTTTAATTTTGAAAAAGACCTTTCTGCTGACGCAACTGAGACAGGTAAAGTCAGTAGAAGTCTTAAGACAATTGCTGTATTTGGGAAAGTCGCATGTGAATTATTTGTAACAATGTAGTTGAGAATTTTAGATGGTGTTTCAACAGATTGGAAATGTAATTTTAAATTTTTTAATTCATCACTTAATTCTACGGCGTTTACATCAGCCTCTTTTCTGACAGTGTCTTCTAATTTTAAGGATAAATCTGTACAGTGTTTTTTCATTGAATTATCGTCCATAATAGGAAATTCATAAATCACTTTGAAATTGTCACTGTAACGTTGTAATTGTTCAAAACTTCCTGTATAGATACTTTGGCGGTATCCAAAATAGTAAAATAAAAATTAATCTTACAATTCAACTTTGGGTCAAGTATAGGCTCATCAGGGGTTTCATAATCAAATTATCTTTTTTTTTTCGACGTGAACGAATTATATTAGTTGGGGGAAATTCCGTTGCTATATCAAGTTCTTCTGTAGCAAGTATTTTCGCCTCTTCTATAAACGCTTCAAAACTGTGGTCATTTCTTTTCTGTTCCAAATAATCTACTAAATTTTTTAACGCATTTGAACAATCTTTTAGATTTGTATTCACACCTTGAAGCATCTTACTGACGGAATTAATTTTAAACAGAACATCATGCCAAATAATTACAGAACAAACGAATTTAAAACTATTAATTTTTAAGGCCAATGCTTGGGCTTGTTGTTTGGTGTTAATGTCGCATGATTTGTCATTTACAAGTTCTTCTAGACTATCATAAATTTTCCCTAATTGATATCGCAGAGGTGTAATAGCTTTAATTCTACTTTCCCACCTAGTTGAGCTAACAGCTTTTTATGTGAAATTTGGTACATTAGTTTTAAGTACATTCCATCTATATGGCGAAGAAGAAAAATATGTAGGTATATAATTCTTGTATAAGATTAAAGAACTCCGATGTTTGCAAGGTAACATTGACAGAATCATTAACCACTAGATTTAGGGTATGAGCAGCACAAGGTACAAACATTGCTCGAGGATTGATATTTAAAATTCGGCGTTGCAATCCAACATGTTTTCCGCGCATATTTGCACCATTATCATAACCCTGTCCACGCATATTGTAGATATCCATATTAAAATCTTTCAAAAGTTTTATTACAAAATTTATAAATCCTCACCAGTCACACCAATAATAGGAAAAAATCCGGGAAAATGTTCACAAATTTTAATTTGTTTATTATCATTTATTATAACAAATCGAACAACGAATGAAATTTGTTCGGTATGACTTGAGTCTGGGGCTGAATCTAGAATAATTGAATAATATTTTGCTTTTGACCATAACTCCCTAATTTGTTCTCTGATTTTATTTGCTGTAAGTGAGATCAATTCATTTTGTAATCTATTTCCTAAATAATGAGGCATACGTTTATGTGAAATTTTACTGATTTGAATATTTTTTAGATGTTCCGAAAGAACTGCATCAAATTTTGCAAATGTTTCAACCGTCTTCAAAAAGTTTCCATTGTTTGATTCGAATAATTTATTGGATGACCCACGAAATGCTAAACACTGTCCTGCCAATAATAATATAATTGCAACAATACGTTCTAAAACATTACACCAATATTGTTGTTTCAAATTAAAAATACGTTGTTTTTGGTGATCGATTGTTGTGTAAGTACTCAATCTTTTTTCTAATTCAGTCCATAATTTATAATTTTGAATATGATCAGTTGATCGTTCGTGTCTGGATAAATTATTAGAAAGATGTTTCCAATCTGAAAAACCAGCATCTGTTAACTGAATATTTTTAGTCCCAAAAATTTTGCAACAAAAGCAAAAAAACGCAATTTAACTTAATGGAATAAATTAGCCACATACGAGGTATTTTTTCACCATTTGCTAATGTTCGTGTATAATAATGAACCGAAAAGCGCCCTTGTTCTGTTAAAGGAAAAGAAAAATTTTTTACTTGTGTAGGTCCCATTTTTACTAATACTTCAATTGTTGAATTATCAAGTGATTTAGGCCATGAAGCTGGATCTTCTAAACTCCCACTTTCAATGTCCTCTGGTCCTTCTGGAGTACAAGACTCTGCCGAAGTCGATGGAATCTGTGGCTCTATGGGGACGACTTGCTGTCAGGCGTTGAAACAAAAGAATCTCCAGCCGTGCTTCCACTTTCTTATTCTGCTCCAGGAGTTTTCAAAAATTGTTCTATAGAGCCCCGCAACTTCTCTTTTTCAGTTTCTTTAGACAGTTGTCTTTTTCTGTAAGCGGCTCCAGAGAGTCTTTTAGTTCGTCGTCGTTCCGAGCTTGACATCTGAATAAATTTAAAAAAGTTTTGTTTTAATTTACTTCTAGATTACAGTCTTAATAGACTATCAAAGCAGCTATTACGTGAAAATCATATAAATTTAAAAAACGTATATCAATAGCTTACCTTTAATAACCAGGCTCTACAACACACGTTTTATTATGATGAAGTATGATAGAAGTAACTGAGTAATATAGATCTTTAATCAGTACCACAATATTTTATTTCCATATAAGGGCACAAAAATAACAATGGGTCTCAGTATTTTACACCTACATATTGCTTCCACCATTCACAAATGAACGCATTTTTTCGTCGGGTGATATTTATACCCTCGGTAAAATACGTCACCCGGGGATTTACTTGAATTAGTACGAACCAATTCGGGACTTCACAAGAAAGATTTGATATGATTTTACAGATTCCTATCTTAGTTTTTTGTCATATTTTGGACATTGGTTGATAGAGGGTGCTAATTATTTGAAAGGGAAAAATGAAAACACAAATTATTGGTAATAGTTTCAAATTTATTATTGATTTTGTGTTAAAATATCTGTAATAAACGCAAAAAAAAACAAAAATTGGGATTTCGACTAACAATAAAGTGGTGTTTATTTTTTGTTCGTGGTTTGTATTTTTCAGAGATGTTTTATTGTCAAATTACTTATTTTTTTAAATTTAAATTTGTATAAAATCGGTTTCGAGCGGCCGCCCCTTGCAATCGGCCGCCTGCGTGATGGACACGAAACACCCCACCGGTAGGAACGGCCCTGTGTGTTGCATACTCACCTGCTTAAAGCTGCATACATTTAAGTTGGGCACCCTGTATATAACAAATTAGAGAAAACAATCATCCAAGCAGATAAAAAGAGTAAAGGTGGATCAGACGAAATGCAGAAGAAATTTTCCGAAATCACGTTAGAACTTATGAGAAAAAGAGAAATACTAAAAAAGGGAACACCCCCAAAGAAAGAATAGAATTTAGCGTAATAAATAAAATAACAAAAAGAGAAATTAGAAAGGATCTAAGAAAGGCAGAGAGCGAAAAGATCAAGAATATACTGGATAAAGCAGGCTCCACAAAGGAAATCAGTAGGGAACTAATCGGAAACATAAAATGGATAACATACCTTACAGACGAGCATAATCAGAAAAAGACCCATGGAACTCAAATCATAGAACTAGCCACAATTTTTTTACGAAAAATTATATACTATAGAACCTAAGAAAAACAAGAAGCGTGACTGTGAAATACGTTAGAATGAAGAGTGTGACAAAATTAGTAAAAGCAAAATAAGAAGAGCACTACAAGGTTTAAAAAATAAAAAAGCCCCCGGAGACGATGGGATAACAAACGAACACCTAAAATATGCCACACCAGAAGTAACTGAAATGCTATAACAGCTATTTAATAAAATTGTAGAGCTAGAAATTATCCCAGAACAATGGAAAAAAGCATCAATTATTTTGCTACATAAAAAGGGTAGAAAAGAACTTATAGATAACTACGGACCAATAAGCTTGTTAAAAGTAACATACAAATTATTCACTGCGATAATAAAAGGGGTAATAGAAAGGAACCAGCTGTTTGAGCAAGCTGGCTTCAGAAGCAGCTTCTCTACAATCGACCATCTCAGGTAATCAACCAGTTAGTGGAAAAATTCAAAGAATTCAAAAACCTATTCACATGGCGTTTGTGGACTTCAATAAAGCTTTTGATAGTATAGAACATGAGAAAATGTTCGAGGCAGTACGACAGCAAGGAGTCGCAGGGAAGTACATAATGATTGTGAGAGAACTGTATAGAGAGGGTAGAGCAAAAAAAAACGGCAGGGTGATAGAACCATGAAAATACTGTTAGGGATCAAGTGCAGTTAAACATTACAGTAATTTTGATGTTGGCAGCAACCCTTTGTCCAGGGTGGTGAGCGAACTGTGAATTCTACGAAAGGAAAACTCCGTTGCTGTGATCGCCTCAGAAAGAAATGAATATATCACTTTTAATTCAACTCTACTCAAACTAACTTGAGTCTGTTTTTAAAAGAGTTCACTTTGAACAAGCGATAACTAAACTGAAGTTTAACTTAATTAGAGTAGAGTTGATTTAAAAGCTATATATTCATTTCCATCCCAGGCCTGCTCTAAATGAGTTTTTTTTTAATGCACGATATAATAACAATACTACATCAACAAACACTACCTTCAAATACATAAAATACATTGCACAAAAACTAGAAAAAATTTAAACTTGTAGAGAAGAACGAAATACAAGTAACAAACAAAAATCAGTGCAAACCTTGAGAATGCAGAGAAATTTCCATTGTTATAATCTGCTGAGGCATAGAGGGTAGTCAAGTTACAGCTAATGAAATAGGGGTCGCCGGTACAAAAAGGTGAGAAACACTGATGTAGATAAATGATTTTCCAGGAAATTTTAATAATTAATTCCTGTTAACCTATTGGGGAGTACAATAGGACCTACGAAAGTGTCACCAACAAAATCCGCCCAAACCTTGATGCTGAACTGTTGTTGGTGTCTTAATTCCAGTATGGCATGAGAATTTTCATCTGCCCAAGTAATAAACGTTGTGAATCTTCATAATGTGACATCTATTAATGCTAGCTTTCTCTGTAAAGAACAGTAAAGGGACGAAATCCAAATTTGAAGATTTGCAAAAAGCATTGATGGGTCATTCTCAGAAAAATGGAAGATCTTAGTTGGAAAGTTTTTGACAGAAATATTAATAATTAACAACTTTTCTTTAATACAAAGTGTTCAAATAGCATTCAGTAATAAAATCTATAGAGTGGTTACAAGCAATATCACTTATTTTACGTAAAAAAAAAGAAAATCTTAAAACACTTGTCCACGGAAGTGATGAAGTATATCCACGGAAGTGTTTTTTATAGTAAATAGATACTATTTTATTATGCATGGCAATAAAATACATTAAAAAACGTTTGTAGAAAAATGAGTTATTTATTGAACAAAAGTTACATTCATACAATATAAAAAAAAACAATATTTAATACAAATTTGGGAAGCAACCCAAATCATTTGGAAAAACATATTCATCTTTTCTTTCACAATATTCAGGAAGACTCAAAATGCTTTGAATCTCAGGTTCATCTATAACAGAGATTTCTTCCTTTTCAGGAAAATGGAATGATTTATTTCCCGTTTTCTTCATAAATTTTATAGTATATTCATTATTCTCATCAGTAGATATAATGCGTGCTACATAATGACGAGTAATTTTTTTCCCTGATAATTTTACAACAACGTACATATTCTTTTTAAAATTACGTGTTAAATTTGCTTCCATATTTGAAAGTGGCATATCGTCATCACTATCTTGAGATAAACCATCTCCATTATTGTCCGATGCACTGGTATCACTATCGTCTGATGAATAAACATCTTTGAAATGCAAACGATGGTTATATGAAGGAACTTTAGGGACCTTGTTGAAATGATGTTCATTTTCAGCACTCAATTTGAACTTTCCCAGACCATAGTGTTCACGGGAAGTAATGCAGTTGCGACAACTAAGTCTTCTAATATAGATTGTAAATGGAGAGTCACTATGCCAGACAATTTGATGGGTATTTAAGGTCCCCTTGAACGCTGGAATATTATTTGGTATATTTTTATCAATGTCTGCAATTGATTCGTCAGTAATTGCCACTATATTTATTCCCTTGCAAGCTTCTTTGAGTTTGTCCACCAAAACTTCCAAGCTTGGCAAATCTTTGCCTCTTGCTACTATATTATCGGCACTTCGTTTTAAGCATCCACCGATACCATCTGGCGCTCCCTTTCCGTGACCAGCTTCACTGAAATGCCAAAACATATTTTCGACACACAAAACTTTGGTTAAATATAATGATGCTAAGTAAAACATGGTTTTATTTCGGTATTGGGTCGTAGGTCCATCACTGACAAAATGGATCGTTTTTAAATTCGGAACAACTTGCTTTATCTTTTGCAAAACAGGCATTAAATGGGCGCAAATTGCGGCTGGATCATGTCTCAAACAATTCGAAAATGTTCCAAATGATACAGGTTTCACCATATTCCCATAATAGAACACGGACGTGTGTAGGCTTATTTGTTTTTTTGAGGCTCCGAAATGGGAAGACTGAACTTCAGATGCATACTTAAGGACATAATTTTCTGAGAAGTCCATGAGCAGCATAACTTCAGTATCTAATAAATTTTGTTTTATGTAGTCTAGAGCAGTGTACTGATGATTGATGTTGCATACGTGCTGCATGAATTTTTTTAACGAAGTTTTTAAAAGTTCAAAAAGTTCTACTTTAGTACAGGTACGGCTTTCTTTTACAGTTTTTGAACATAGTTTCTTCTTTCCTTTTACAGTCACTTCTTCTTTTTTTATGGCCCAAGTTTGATAGGATATTTCTTCATCCTCATCGAAAATATTAAAACGTGGCTCCCAATTGTTACATAGAGAACACGATCTCTCCAAACACTTCTCTTGTGGCCAATTCTCACCTCCACAGCATACAGATTTGATAACGTCATTTATTGTGCATTCACTTATTATTTTATGGTTGTAAAGGCTCTGCACAATTAGAGAAATATTGGCATGCTGTTTGCATAAACATGTATCTCTATCTTTATGGTTTGGTTTCAAGATCCAAAATGGTCTCAATCTACTAAATGTCGCGTAACTCATTTTTCTGTGTCCAGGATGAGAGACCACAAACGTTTTATGCAAATTTATGAGAGTATCATTTAATAATCTTTTCTGTTTGTTGTTTTTTTGTCTTGTTATCGTTTCTTTCTTCCCAGCTGTCATCCTACTATTTTCATCCCTCTCCAAAAAATCTTTTACCTTTTTCTGTGCAGTCAAAATCTTTAGCACAGGTAATTGCTTATATTTATTTAATTTCAATGAAGTCAACTTTCCAATGTGGGTGATAAATTTATATTTATTTATAATCTCACCATTAAGCATTGACAGAAAATACCTCTTGTTTTTTTTTTCTCACGGAAAAAGTTTCTTCTTACTTGTTCTTCTATAGCTTCTGCAAATAAAAGCTTTCTTCTGATGCTGGTCGGTAAATTCTGTTTTTTTATCAATCGTTTTATTTTCGATCTTGGACTTGAGCTTGAAAGAATGTTCTTCTGATTTTCTCTGCTTGCACGTTTTTTATATTTATTCACAGATTTTTTTAAAGAATACACTATTTTTTCTAAATCGGCAATTCGCTTTCTCATTTTGTCTCGGTTTTTTTCTGGCAACTTTTTTCCCGCGTTCTCGAGGATTACTATTTCTCGGCCCATTTAGATCTGGTCGAGGTCCCAATACCATTTGTGGACTCTCTGGTGGTGTAATGGAATCCAAAAAGTTTTTTTCATCCTGTGCTATTCTTTCTTCAACTCTTTTTCTCTCTCTGTACCGCTTAGAACGCTCACGCCACTTTTTTCTAATTCTTCTCTGTTGCCTTTCGCTCAGATCTTGCACTCTACATCTGCTTCTCTTCTTCCGTTCCCTGTCTTTTTTTTCTGCGCTTCGTGTTTGACGGGATCATTTTTCAGCTTTTCTCTTGCTCGTCTCATACTCAACTTTTTGACCTTTCTTCTTCTTTCTATTTCTCGATCTGTCTTTTTCTTGGCTTTAGCCATTAAGCAATCTGTGGTAACAAAAGAATTATTTAATTTAAATTAGGCAAAGGGATAAAGGTCCACGGAATTACGTCCGTGGTCAAGTTGTCCACCGACTCACGTCCGTGGACTGCAATAATCCACGGACGTGAGGTCCACGGACGTGACCAATATTATGATTTTGGCGGTTAATAGACTACATTTTTGAGGTTAGAAAATACCGGGTTGGTATTTTGAAGTTGTTTCGTAAGTATTACTTAAGAGAATTCGTATACTATAAAATAGTTTAGTTTTGTCACCTTTTTTTGGAACCTCGGAAGTGACCTAAAGTGTGTGACGAAACTGGTATCTCTGTACATAGCACAAATTTTCACGAACACTTTTTACACAACCGTCCCAATCAAACATGGATGCAACTCCGTGATTTCGTGACCTTAGTGATTTCTACAGTGGCTATATACAAGACAGTGTGGCCATAGGGATGTCTTCGCCGCTATTGGTCGACGCGAATATCCGCCATTAACAGGCAAAATATTTAGTTACTTTTAAGTTGTTCTCAAAGAGGTTGGTAGAACCTGTTCATTTGGTTACGGAAGAAAATAAAACCTTTCAAATCTGACAATTGTAAATTGTCAGTGTCAAATAATTCATTAGCGTCGCAAGCGGGTCAAATTTTATCATCTATTGCCCTGAAAAACTAATATTCTGCACAGCATTTAAATGTGACAATTTATAATGATGCTATTGTTGTAATAGCACAAGATGCGTTCGACTTGGAATATATGATAAAGAGATTACATCGGTGCTACGATAAATGGGGCCTTAGCATAAGTTTAGAGGAAACGGAATATTTAGTAGTCAACTCGAAAGCACAATATGAAGTCTTAATAAATGAAGATGTCGCAGTAAGACAAGTAGAAAGGTTTTAATACCTCGGTGCTACAATACAATCGATGAAAAAGGTTTGGGAACAGAAGAGATCAGAACTCGAATAGTACAAAGTACTTAAAATAAATTTGATGGTACAATACTATCTCTAACAAAAACAATAAAAGAATAGGTAAAGTAATGGTAGAGTCGGTGCTATGTTATGGCAGTGAGGTATGGACTGTAACATTGGAAATGAAACGAAGACTAAACACAGTTCAAATGGACACAGTGAATATCATGATCGCTCGAGCCGGAGCGGTTGAGAGTTCAACTCCCGGTACGGGCGGGCTAGATTTTTACTTAATGAAGGCTTAGGTTTAAGTGACGCCCGCGCCCCTGAAGTAATGCGTAAGGGGTTCCGGGGGGCAACGGTAGTCGGTAGGGGAAAAATAAAAAAAAGATAGTAATCGATTAAAATTATCTATGAGGACCTTATCGTGGTTAAATAAACGAACTTGGTTGCTCTGGACAAAAAGAATGACGTTGTCACTATTAATAAATGGCTTACCAACTATAACAGACACTTCCTGTACCCGGTCAGGAACCACTAGTGGCGCCATAGTGGTTGCTGCTAAACTTCTAAATCGACCGTTACTTTCGACTTTACAAAAACGGAGCCTCCTGCAAAACCGCAGAACCGTAGGCTGGCATTGCAATCCCAATTTCTGTACATCCGACTCACGAATACAGCGCTACACCCTGTATTTACAGAACCTCTGAGCGGTTTTCCGTTAATAATGCAATCGATAAAATAGCAACTGGATGAATCGCATTTGGTGGAAAGATTAAAAATTAATTGATCTCGCCATCTGAACGTTCTGCTAGTTTCTTAACATTGTAGTTGTTAGCGTCATGTCCCAACAAATGGAACAGTTTGCACTCCATCCTTACCCTCGGACACTTTGATTGCATATGACTACACTGTTTGCAATTGAAACACTTTATCCAACATGGTCGGTCCTTACTGCATGCTGTTAATGCTTCAAACTTAAGGAATGACGTCAATCACTTGCATAAGCCCGTTCCGTGTGGAAGGCGACAACTTGCGTTCTGCGTGTTTCTCATCTATTAACGTTGGTAAGTACTCCTCGTGTAAGGATTCTGGTGTTACATAACGACCAGCACGAGCTCAATTTTGTATCAGTGATGCCACCAATCAAATAAGATACGGCGTTTCGACCTTAAATATGGCATGTTTGCAAAAACTCCATTTTCTGAAAATAATACATTGTCTTTGTGTCCGTAGTGAGTTTTATCCTATTCATCATTTTTATTAGAACAGTCGCTGTTACAGCACGCAAACGATATTAACGACATAACGATCAGCCTCTCAAGCGTGCAAAACAAAATCATACGCTTGAGCCAAATCTGTTACCCACGAGACGACTTTACGACGTAATCTGGAATTTTAACCGAATACGCAGCCCCAACACTAGTTACGAGATGTTTGGTAATAAGGTGGTCCAGCTTTAGATGCTCAGTGAAGAAAGTCGTGGTTCTATACTACCTGAAAATTAGGGCTGTGCTTCGGCACAAAGGGGTAAACGGTGTTAAATAAAGGACGCCGCCACATTCGGAATACATCGGGAAAACAACATCAACAACATTAACAGTAGGTAGGCCCACTTGAATGTGAAAGGAATGTACCTACCCCTCTACTATCAGCTTGGCAGAGTTTGGTCGGCGAGCACTGACTTACCTTACAAAAATAACTCATTGTTGCAGCTGCTGAACTCCTTTTACAACTGAAAACTACACATCTAACGCATGCAAATATCATAAACACAAATGAAAAACATAAGTACTTGACAATGGACTCTATTGAAATAATAAAAATATGCAGGTGACAATGAACATGAAATATTGAATAGTTAGGTTTAAAAAAGAATCAAAGAGGTTAGTTAGGAAAGATTGCGCAACACGTTGGCTTAAATACAAACAACAAACTTGACTGCAAATATATTAATGTGGCTCAAAAACGAGACTGCCACAACGTTACGTTAAACAGCAAGGAAATATGACGGCAATTCGTTAAATTTACAAACAGCAATTAACATGGCTTCAACAACAAATGCGCTGGATTGTTCAACACTTGGCGGAACGTTCACTTTACGTTATGCACCATAAAACTAACATAAATTAACTTGTTACCTGAAGAGGATCAGCTGACTGCATTTGATGTGCTGCACTGTATGTATTCGCCTTTCCAAACAAACTGCCTTAAGATGCCTGACGAAACAAATGACAGGGAAATCACAAACTGTTCACGGGATGCGGAACACAGCCTCGATGATGTAGTCAGGGTTGGCAAGATGAATTATTATAATCCCCCAAGGATAAAGACGTACGGGACTTCCAATGCAAGAACAACGGGATAAATCCCTCAACGTGCGAGATACGACAACACGACGTCATATTTAAGTTAGCGATGGAATATTTGGAGTCTGTTAAAATAATGCGTAGTAGCGATAATTCAAGGGTCTCGCAACCCTCGACGATAATGGACTTCAACCACACTAACTGATTTGCTTCACTTGCACGCCTCAACGGCTAATGTTCACAACACGAAGAACGCCAAGGATTTCCACAAACGGGACAGTTTCATTCCTTCAGAAGGCACCAACGATTAGCGAATCACACACAACTATTTCGAAAAACGGAAGCGGGAATATTAGTTCTTCAAAAAGCAACCCCCCGGTTGGGGTTCAAAGCCGGGCGGGAATTTTTGAAAAACGCAGTCAGCTCAACGGTGGCTGCCGCGTCCGGAAATGCATCTCTTTTTAGCCCATGCGAAAGCAGGACCCAAGCGGGAAAATTCCATTGAACTGATGCAATAACTGACTGAACAATTTATATGAAACTCGGGGAAGCCCCGAGTGTTCCTTAACAATAAATTTTAAGAAGGCGTCAATAAAGCACAAAACATATCGGAAAAGACTACGTTACCCCAACCTCTCGGGAAAGTTCCAGAATAACCAAAAGTTGATTAAGCGATTTACCTGGAGCTCAAGTGTATGGGAACAAGAATGAATTCTAAGAAATCGAGAAGCTAAAACTGCATTGCTAGCAGAACGAAACAAAGGGTGAATTTATAAATGAAATTCGGGCGAAAATGAACTGAACTGCAGCGTGTTACGAGACTCGGTGATGATAGTGCTGACGCAGTGATCTAGTCACCTTTCAGCTCAGCTGTTTAAATCTAATACAGTAGGGCCAGTCAAGTTTATTAACCGTCTAATATAATAATGAGTTTTAACGATTTAGCGATTGATGGCGTCTTGGCATAGGAAGAAATACATTCGTATCTACCATCTAGTATATAGATTGCAGCAGACAACTAGGACCATAGCAAAAGCAAGGGGACCTTACATGTGGCCGTAATTGTATTTAAAAAATTTAAAAATCGAATATATAAGTTGTATTTATAATGATCCTAACGACCTACCGCTATCGTGCATTGATTGTTCGTTTGTTAAGCACAATTACGGCCACATGTAAGGTCCCCTTGCTTTTGCTATGGTCCTAGTTGCCTGCCGCAATCTGTATATAAATACGAAAAATTGACGTCCACATCAGTGGTGAAGGAGACTTCAAATGTTCATTACGCGTAAATTTATGTGACGAAAAGAGCGTTAACAAGTGCTTGGATGAGTTTTTTTAGTCTAACGGAGACCAATTACATTGTAAAAACAAGTGAAATTTGCAAATGCCAAAGCAAATGCCGCTGTCATTATGTGGTGTTAAAACATTTGCTTTGCCAGAATAGCTCTCGCCGAAAGGTAAGTGTGAAATTAATTGCCTTCAAACCTGAAAATGGTACACATCTTTTTCGACAATGATCAAAATAAAGGGTCATTTGCGTATGTTATTGACACGTGAAATATTCCATTTTTAACGTGGTAAAAAATAGGATATTTATTTATGTTACCATTGACGACGTGCGCGAAGTATTTCAAACAGTAGCGCGCGAAATACTTTTCACGCTCTGGCAATATTTTATTCATGAATATTTTTTATCAAATTACAGTTGTAGAATAGTTATTTATACAACGAGTAGCTAAAGTGCACCTTTTTGCAAGTGTGAGAAAGTTTAAAAAATGAGCCGAAGGCGAATGTTTTAAATTTCACAAGTGCATGAAGAAGTGTTAGATACGAGTTGTATACATACTTAATAGCAATCGGTCAATTTATCGAAAGCAATTTATCGAATAGCAATTGATCGAATGCAATTTATCGAAAAACAATTTACCGAAAAAGCAATTTAACGAATAAGCAATTTATCGAATGACAATTGACCGAATGGTAAATTTATCGAAATAAATGCAATTCGTATCCTTTGTGAATGTTTTGAAGTTTGCCGATGTTGGTCTATAATTTTAACGAAAAATTAGAGGAAGGATTGCACATTCTTCAAGAATTAGAAAGCTATTATTGTGAATCTCTGCAATTGTAATAGTCATGCTTGTCGCTAATGGGGTGGCTCATTATAGGATACATAAACTAAACATTCTTGGTGGAATAATTGTATTTAATCTTGGAAAATTCCAAAGTTCCAAAGCTAATTGGCCGACTTATTATTGTTATGGGTAACTAAAAGCCTTGCTTACACCTTACGAATATTATTTACTTGCAATTGTTACTTTGAGTGAAACGCAACAAAAATATTAAAAATGCGTTAGTGTTTATAAATAGTGAAAAGAGCAATAAAAAATATACGTGGATGGTCAATTATATTATCAAGATCGAAAAGTTGATACACAATTTACTGGAGATGGGAAAACTACAAAAAAACAACGGTGGACGTGTTATCACAGTCGAAGATCAAGTAACTAAAACAGTGATAATCATAATCATGCTGCCGATGCAGCACATGTAGAAGCAAGTAAAGTTATGAATAACATCCGTGACAGTGCTAGAAATACTCAAGACGCACCTCATTATATTGTGTCCAATGCTACTGCAACAGTTACTCAAGCGGGTGCAGATCAACTTCCAAAGGTAGATGATGTTATAAAAAGGACAATAAGAAGTATTCGCCAAAAGCAGAATGCTGCTCCAGCTTTACCTACTCAACGTAGTGCTATTATTTTTCCTGAATAATTACCAACACCAAACGTGGGAATCCGTTTCCTTTATTTGATTCCGGTTCCGCAGAAGATCACATTTTAATATTTAGTACGAGACTCCTAGCACAGTCGGATCATTGGTATGCCGACGGTACTTTTAAAACTGTGCCACATCTTTTTTGCCAATTGTTTACCATTCATGTGATTAAAGCAAAATAATGGTATACCATTGATCTATGCACTTCTACCAGACAAAAGAAAAGAACATACCATCGATTATTAAGGGAAGTGAAGGAATTGCAACCCTTACTAGGACCATCAACCATTATGACGGATTTTGAACCTGCCATGATCAATGCAATGGTGAATGCATTTCCCCAATCGACGCATCGTGGTTGTTTTTCTCCATTTGTGCCAATGTGTTTATCGCCAAATCCAATCACATGGTCTGAAAGCAAGATACGAAACAGATGCAGATTTTGCTTGAAAGTGAGATTACTTTCTGCCATAGCATTGTTCCTACGCAATATGTGGTCGAAGCTTTTGAAAAGTTATGCGATGACGATATTCTGCCACCAGAGTTACAACCAATTGTCGATTATTTCGAAGATACGTGGATAGTTGTCCACAGCGACGCCACCGCCGCCGAGAGCCACGATTTTCACATATTTTATGGAATTGCCTTGATGCAGCAGTTCAAGGTTTGCCAAAAACAAACAATTCAGTAGAAGGTTGGCATCGAGGTTGTGAACAACAAATTTCTGCAGATCATCCGAATATCGGAAATTTATTGAAGCAATCCAGAGGGAAGAAGCAACTAGTAGGTACTCGTAAAAAGTACAGAGACTGTGCTCAGAGAATCAAACAAATTTGCTGAAAACTTTGACATCAATAACATGCATGACTATCTGCGTGGCATCGCACGTAATACTGCTTATTAAAATAACTTCTTCTTCTGTTAGTGCTGATAAAATAACTACTTAATTAAAATATTAAAATAGTTTCATAGAAGAAAAAGTTATATACAGGGTGTTTGGTTCACCGACGTATATCCGAAAGGAGGTGGTAGGTGAGTCGGTTTGGAACTTATTTAACCAAAAATACCTTTATACAAAGTGGTCACGGTTTCTGAGATAAAGCCAACTTTTATTAAATTACTGCAGTTTTAGTATGATTAATTTTAATTAGACACAACTGCAAACTTTTAATTTCTTGTAACTTTATTTTAGTAGTCTTTGATATCTGTTCTATCAAATAAAATCACTTGATACACTCTACATGTGATAAAACAAAATATGGAGTCGACTAAAGTTCAAAAATGTATTCTCTAGATATCAAACTTTGATCTAGTAAGCCACGTATAAAAAGTAATATACTTTGTATAAATGTATTTTTGGTTTAAATAAGTTCCAAACCGACTCACCTACCACCTCCTTTCGGATATACGTCGGTGAACCAAACACCCTGTATACAAAAAAAGTAAATAAAACTAAAAAAAAAAGAGGGAAAATAGTAAGCCGACCTACACGTGGTGTTTCCTGGGTAACGCTAACAGGCTTTATAGTAGTATTTTAATATTTTTGGAAATACGTTTTAAAAGCCAGTTTCAAAGTAATAGCTTTCTAATTCTTGAAGACTGTGCATTTCTTCCTTTAATTTTTCGTTAAAATTATATATCAACTTCAAAGCATTACTAATTGCCTTTATTCGATAAAGGATAAATTTACCATTCGGTCAATTGTCATTCGATCAATTGCTTATTCGCGATAATTGCTTTTTCGGTAAATTGTTTTTCGATAAATTGCATTCGGTCAATTGCCATTCGATAAATTGCTTTCCATAAATTCACCTAGACCCATTTAAAAACGTCATACACTAAATAAATTAAAGTGAGAAAAATTAAGTGATAAGTGCAAAGTATGCAATTATCATTATATACTTTTCAGTTTTGAATTGAACTAGCGAAATGCAATTTTTTTTTACCTATACTGTAAATTATTTATGACTATTTCCCACATCTCTTATTATCCAATGAAAAGCCATACTTTTTCAAAATTCAACCAATCGTGTGTTTTTGTAGTGGCAAAAAATCGAAATTTTCCCCTTGGGATTTTGTCAGTTTCTTTTGCCACTTGCATCCACGGCAACCACCATAGTAATTTGCGCTCCAAGTAGAGGTAAGTAAATTTTCTGTCTGAGGTCGTTTTTTGTGGACCGAAGCGGAGCTGAGTTCCATAATACGACCGAAGACAGAAAAGAAACTTACCTACGCGTTGCGCATTCCGTTTTTCTCACTACCAAGAAGTTAATTATTATTTAATTATTAATATTTATAAACGGGGTTGCGCGCGCTATTGGCGGTCTATCCTATTCAATTTACCACCATTTAAGGCCTATTTCGTTGGGCCACTCCGTTCTGTTACACACCCCGTCCCTGCATCCCCCTGCCGTCCACCTGACCAAAGAGGGCAGTCGGGGTTCCGCCCCTCTCCAAGAGGGCCCTCGGGATCCGCCCCTTTCAAGGGGGCCCTCGGTCTCCGCCCTCTCCAAGGGGTCCCTTGGGGATCTGTCTTCTCCAAAGGGGGGACCTCGGGGTTCCGCCCCTCTCCAAGGGATCCTTGGGGTCTGCCCCTCTCCAAGGGAGCCCTCGGGGATCCGCCCTTTCAAGGGGGCCCTCGGGTCTCCGCCCTCTCCAAGGGGTCCCTTGGGGATCTGTCTTTCTCCAAAGGGGGACCTCGGGGCTCCGCCCCTCTCCAAGGGGGCCCTCGGGGATCTGTCTTTCTCCAAGGGGGACCTCGGGGTTCCGCCCCTCTCCAAGGGGGCCCTGAGGATCCGCCCCCTTTCAAGGGGGCCTCGGGTCTTCTCCCCTCTCAAGAGGGCCCTCGGAAATCCGCCCCTCTCCCAAGGAACTTTAGGGGCTCTGCCCCTATTTAAGGGGGCCCTCGGGCTGCGCCCCTTCCCAAGAGGGTTTCTCGGAGTTCCGCCCCTCTCCAAGGAAGCCCCCGGGGCTCCCCTCTTTCTTAAGAAAACGAATGATGGTTACATTTTGAAAAAAACCAACATTTTACTAAAGAAGAGTTGGAAAAATTTCTCTTTTCTGAATACTAGTAAATATGTGTATAAACGTCCATCTGCGGAAGTGACCTTCTACGGAAAATAGTTTTTTCTGTCCTTAGATACGGTTTGTTTGTATTGATTTTATCTGTTGCTAGGTAGCTGTATATTAGACTTTCCATTATTTTCCATTTTTTAACAATGTAATATCACTTTACCCATTTGGTAGTGAGAAAAATATGTTGCTTTAATCAAGGTGGTATTTAAGAAACGTCATTTAAACTGTCATTGCGCATCAGTATAAATGTCAAAAATAAACCGATATTTGGGAAATAGTCCACAAAATGTATTTCGGGCTCATGATTTTGCTCGGAAAATGTTTTACTCACGATTTGTTGTTTTTTTGGCAATGCCCCTCGACAAACTAACTTTGACAAATTCCCGAGCCGAAGGCGAGGGAATTTGATCAAGTTAGTTTGTCTTGTGACATTGCCAAAACAAAATACTTTCGTAAAACATTTTTACCGGCAAAAGCATTTGCCCTTAATACATTATTACTGAAAATTAAATATACAATTATGATAATTCATTACTGTTTTATTATTTGTAATGCCTTGGATTTATGTAATAGTCACGCATAATATATTTTCTACACAATTCATTCGCTTCCACAATCCTACCATGGGTGCACTTCTGTTTTACTTTGCACTTTGACATAGTAGACAGTAGATCATATATTCATTAACTATAACATTTTGAAAATATTAAACACTATTGACCTCGAACCTTCGTAAAGATACTTCGTTTATTAATAAATCAGCCGAAAATATCGACAAATTATAATGAGTCCGAATCGGCCTATTAGAAAATAGAAATTAATTACTACTAGCTGTATTTGTTCTCTGAATGTCCTTCTCAGGACTAACCAGGAACACCTGAAGACGAGAGTAGAACAAAACTCCCGAAACGTTGTGTGATTTACACCCTAGACAGTGGAAAAAGTCCGAAAAACATATCATACTAGCTGAATTGTTCATTTAAAAGAAATTGCATCAACTGCCAATTTATTTAAATATATTAGATTCACAACAGCTGACAAATATGGAATTCGGTGTTTTCATTAGGAATAAATCAATGAGATTTCTTTGTAATCATATAGTAAAATATAAACAATTAAGTCTAAACTCATTGCAAAGCAACAATTCTGTTTATTTTTAAATAATATGAAATTGAAAGTAAGTTAAAATCGATATATTTGAATAGAAGTCGAAACGCACCCTGATTGGTCGTGAGAATCGTGACGTCAGAACTCATATCGATGACAGTTTGTTTACATTTGCAGCGTGGTTATTGTGATATAGTTGGACTTGTATTTTCGATTTCAGCGAGAATTATTGTCTTTATTTGTGTTTTGCAATCATAAAATGCCGTCAGACGGGTTTGTGAAAGCTTCATCAAACAATTTACCACCCTTAGACATTTTCATGGTGATGGAATTCATAAAGAACGACGATCGTTTCAATGCAGCTGAATTTCGAAATGTAAAAGCAACAGCGTAAGTACTTAAACACTTCGGTTTCTATGTTGAAATTACTCCAAATATTTATCCAAAAATAAGTCAATTTCCGATAGTTTTCATATCATTTAAAGAAGAGTTTTTATATTATCTCATTTAGAGGTTATGTTATTGTTGTGTTAACTTCACATCATAATTTTGGAAAATTATATTCTTATTTCTCATATCTGAAATGAATATCTTGCACAGGACTACTCGTGAGGCATACGGTGATAGTGCCATTGAGTATGTGGAGTTGCAAAGAGAGGGCCCTTTCTGCACTTTACAGTGCAAAGTATGCCCAGAGCACAGAGTTCGGTCCAAAAATTATTCTGTTCAACATATTGTTGATGAGACAGAAGAGAAAGTTTTGGATGTCGTCTGCAATGATTGTGCTGCTTCATCAGGTAATTGATTGTGTGAAAAATCATTAGCAGCTATTTTGTATCTATTATTGGTTTGTAGATGGTTGTAAGCATGCAGTTGCATTTTTGATGTGGGTGCACCGAAGAAGTGAAGAATCTTCACCAACTGAAATAACTTCTTACTGGGTAAAACCAAGATTATCAACAGTTGCTACATCTCAGAAGTTCATTACAGCTGCTGATTTCAGTGCCACAAATATTGAATGTCCACAGAGTACTTATGCTGGCAGTTCAACCTTCAGAGATGAAATTGTTGAAATTGGATTAAGAGAACAAGTAGCAGGACAGTTTCTCAAATATGCATCTGATGAGGAGCAGGGGACAAGTTTACCAGATTGTGCATTTATAAACCTTTTATTTCGCTTTCATGCACTGGGAAGAGTGAATTCGAAGACTTCTTGTCATTTTCTACAGAGCAGATGAATTTGCAGCTGTGCAAAGAAGTAGAAATATATACAAGAGGGACAATCCATTCTCCACTTTGGCATGAATTCAGGTTTGGACGTGTTACTGCCTCAAAGCTACATGAATTTGCACACTGCAAAGTGGCTGAAGATACTCTGGTGGTAACAATAACAGGTGCATATAAAGTGAAGGATACAATATTTGCAGTTTCACCAGATGCTTTTACTTCAGAGTTTGTAGTCGAAGTGAAATGCCCAACAAGTGATAAATCATTGAAAAATTATATTAAGAACAACCAAATCGCTGCAAAGTTCAAAGCACAATTCCAGTTGCAAATGTGTGTGCTGGAAGAAATGTGGAATATTTTGTGTTGCCAACCCTGATTATGAACAATCCAAGAACATTCAGATTTTGTAGGAGGAATATGATGAAATGTTTCTAAAACAACTTTTAGAGGAAACTTTGAAGAATTGGGAAATATTTATATTTCCAAAAACTGTATGAATCTGTTCATGAATAAAAATCTGTTTTTAAATCATTAAGTAACTGTATGAGTGTGAATCACTTTCTGGTAGTAATTTTATTATAGAATACTGTACCTTGATTGCCAAACATATTGCACTTAAGGAAAACTGTGTTCTGAAACATGTAGACTTATCTTTTTGTTTCTACTTGTCTAACTACTCAATTTTTTGTCTTCGAATGTAATGGTTGTCAATATAAGCTTCATTTCTGAAAAGATTCCTTCAAAACACTATTTCAAACAAATTTTAAATTGCTAATTTAGGCACCATCTAGATTAGGTAGGCATAATAAAAATCCTGGGGCACACAAAGAAATATATTTTCTGTGTAATTACAGAAGTACTCGTACATCCCGGTACAAAAAACCACTTATTTTGTGCTTTCTGCATTTAAAAATGTCTTACTAACTTATTTTTATGAAATCGATCAAAAATAATGAAAACTGATGAATAAAATTGAATATAAAAACTTCCCACAACCTCACAGAAACATTGTTACAATAGGATAATGGCGCTTCAGTGACTCCGATATGAGTAGTGACGTATGCCACCCGCCATGTTGGCGCTGGTCGTTTACGCGGCAAATTTCTGAATTGAATTTGAGGGTGGAATAACTCGGATACAAACATTTTTTATTTTTATTTTTATTTTTTTTTTGTGTAATTGGCTGTTGACCTGTCTTCCTGCATATTTTCAAAAAAATGGAAAACACCGAATTTCCATATATTTATACTACTATATTGCTAGCGGGCTATGAGTTGGGGGGTCACGAAGTACTAAGTGAGACAGACAACCAACCCTTCAATGTATATGGTGAGCTGTGCGCAAGCGCGTCGGCGTCGTCCGCGCGGTGGGGAAGTGAACTTCACGATCAAGTTTAAAATTCGCTTCTAAAAGCGGAGTTCGAATTCTCAAGCATGCGCAGGAGACGCGCAATACTCAGGTGAGGCTATGTCGGCGCCGTAATTTTTCGGCCGTTCCCAGGCCGTACTAGCAATATACTAGTAATACACATATGGGAATTCCTAACAACGCGTCTTCTATTGGACGTTGCGTTTAGCAACACCCCAAGTTGCGGATCTGCAAGACATATGTGAAATACGCATCCGGGAATGTCTTGGTAATAAGTGTCTTCCACTCACCCCACGTATAGTTGTAGTCCGTTAAATTGTTTATACAGTTCTTACCAGTTAATCGTGACTGCATGTGGCAGATAGCAGTTATGTCGTCCCATCCATTTATTAATTTCAATTGGTCGATCTTCTCCAACCATTTGAGTGCAGAAAGGTTTTCGTTTTCAGGGTCAAACTGAGGAATACAATCGCTACGTACCGTTGAATGCCGACTCTCCGATTGGTGGCCCTGTCTTGTCAGATTTCTTACCAAAGATTTCAATTTTCCAATTCTTGACTCGTAGCTCTCAATGCTGTTTTCAATCCTGATATGGATCGGACTTGAAGCGTAGAATCGGATGAATTGCGTAACATGGGCGAACGTATTCGGAAATGGCAGTTAACACTGGTAACTTCAGGTGACATTGGTGGTCGTCCTCTAGGAGTATTAGAACGTGTATCAGGTGAACGCATTCGGCTTATACTCAATGAACTTTCCATATTAAGGTACTTACAACATAACTTTCAACTTCGAATACTAACACGTTGAAGATATTCCAAGTACACGTAGATCTTGCCCCGCACCTGAACTGTAATCGACCTACCAAATAACTCAAAATTAATGTAAAAGAGTTTTATTAAGAAAATTAATGTTTATGAATAATATTTATCGAACTAAACATGCGTCTCTGTCAACGTTCCAAAAGAAACTGGATAACCCACTTAGGTAATGTGATGTAAGAAGGCCTGTGAATCAGCCGATATTTTTTGCACTACTAGTCTCAGAACGCACCGTTATTTGCCTATTTTGAGGTTGTGAAGTTGATTTTATTCGCAATCACATTGTAATGTGTCAATTTCATGACATGACAACAGCTGGGAACTAGGGATTACTTAAAACTAGCCAGGAAATTATTACATACCCCGAAAAATATTACATACCTGAAGAGTGGGGTGTTTCCATGGTAACAAAGCATTGAGTGGGTTGTTTTCATGGTAACAAAAATATTAGCTACATCAAGATATCTATTATTCAGAATTCAATTGTAGTTATTTTTAAAATTAGATGATTGCAAATAAAATAGTATACATACCACGGTGGAAAGTTTCATCCCTGTCTCGAGATAAAGTTAACCCGGCATTGGTCGCTACATGAGCGATTCGCTCACGTTTTTACAAATTAATTCGCCATTTTAGTGCAATGACAGGTACGGCCCCGCCAATTTTTTTAATCCCTACCCTATTCGTCAAGCACCGGCTAGTGGTATTATTTCATGAAAAAACAAGGCACAGTGCAATTGTGACAAGTAGTTTGGTAGGTGCGTGCTAGTGTGAGCAAATCGCTCATTACGCGACTAACCACGTTTACTTTTATATTTTCGTATTTGTTCTAAACATTTTTGATTTTGCGATCTTGCCAAGGAGCCATTTGCACGGAACATACCACATATACCTGCCCTAATTGTTTACAAGTTTCGGATAAGTCGGATATAAACTAGAGATCGAAGCAGAGTTTATATTATACCTTTTTTGGATTTGAATTTAACGATTTGAGTTGTATTTACACATGGTGTAAAAATAAAGTTTTGTATATTCAATGAATAATTTTTTATTTTAATTTTAAGGTATGACGTTAACAGATATTGCCACATTATGATTATAAAGTAATAATTGCCAATTATGAAAAAAACACACGTATACATTCAAAATGTCAGCTGTGAGCGAAACGCTCACGCGCGACCAACGGCGCGAAACGAAACCTAGCGACTAATCCCGGGTTAACCTCGACGCTACGTGTCTCGGTAAACTACCTAATCTCTCGACAGTAATGAAACACTTCCCACCTCGGTATGTAATATACTATTCTCCACCAAGGGAGAGAAAGTAAAATAAACAATTTTCACCGTGGTAACTAATAAATTGCTAAGTTACCAAATATAACTATTTTAATTTTGACGTTTTTAAAGAGCTGTATTGTCAGGTTGACAGTTAAAATATTTTCGAAATTTGTTGGGAATTTAGGTATTAAGCCGTTTGGTAGTGCAAAAAATAGTATATACACCACGGTAGCGAATCGTCTTATAACCTTCGCGCTTTAGATAAATCGTCTTATAACCTTCGCGCTTTAGATACTTCGCGCTGCGCGCTCAGTATCTAATATGCGCTCAGGTTATAATACTGTGCTTCGCTACCTTGATGTATAATATACTATATTTGTTCCTAATATTTAGATTTACTCAAAAAATAATCAAATCGAATACAATGCGTACTTCGAACAGGTTATAAGTCTCAAACTTCCTGCACAATAACAAATCGTGTCAGTTTGACAGAATAATCCTCCCGCTGACGCGGTGGGACCATATATCTATTGAAAAATAAACACACGTTTTCTTTGAGGTTAATAGCAAAACTGTACTTTATTAAACTTAATAACAAAGCTTTCGACACAAGGTGACATCTGCTAGTCAATTACAATTTCAACGTAACTAAGTGTAATGAACAATACAGAATACATCCTGACACAAAAATACAATTATAACATAATAAACACAGATGGCGCAGCATCCAAAAATTAATGAATATTTTAAAGATTAGCGACTTTCAACACCCCCACTCACTAATTTTAAAAAATTCCCAAAAACTTTAAAAATGTATAATGCTTTTCGCCGCATAAACTTTTCGTTAACAGATCAGCTGGCATTTCATGTGTCGGCATATAACTAACTCCGATAAGTTCATTTGAAATTGCATCACGCACAAAATGATGCCGCACATCTATATGCTTAGATCGTTTGTGATATACAGGGTTCAATGATAGATTTAATGCACTCTGATTATCATTAAAAAGTGGAACGACTTGCATTTCTCCAGTTAATTCAGAAATCAGATTGCGTAAATATATGGCTTCCTTAGCAGCCTCTGATAGAGCCATATATTCCGCCTTGGTGCTTGACAATGCAACCGTTTTCTGTTTGACACTAGCAAAGGAAATTACAGAACCACACATTTTAAAAGCGTATCCTGTATAGGACTTCCTATCCAGTGAGTTACTACCCCAATCCGCATCAACATATCCTATAAGATCCATGTTTTCACCCGAAAATGTTAAACTATAATTTTTGGTGCCCTTAAGATAGCGTAATATTCTTTTGGCGTATCTCCAATGAGTTTCGTTATGGTTTGTATTAAACTGACTTAAAAAACTTACGCCGAAAGCAATATCAGGCCTCGTAAGTACCGCCAAATACATTAAGCTACCCAATAGTTGTTGATAAGGAATATCAGATAAATTTTTATCAGCCTTTTCAAGATCCAACTTTACTTCTAACAGAGTTTTGACAGGTTTACAATCTGTCATTTTGAAACGATTCAACAACTGATCAATATACTTCTCTTGGCTCAAAGAAATAATCTGTTTTTCTTTATCAATCATAATTTCCATACCAAGAATTTGTCTAGCTTGTCCTAAATCCTTAATTTTAAATTTACTTCCTAACTCTTTTTTCAAAAACTCAGTTTCAGACTTACTATTTGAAAATATAAAAAAGTCGTCGACATAAAGAGCTACTATTGTTAAAGACTTATCAATATTTCTTTTTGTGTACAAACATGGTTCTAAATTTGATTTTTTATAATTTAGTTCGAACAAGACATGATTCACTCTTTCATTCCAAGCCCGTGATGCCTGTTTTAGCCCATAGATTGCCCTGTTTAATTTCAGAACCATATTTCCACTATTATTATCATCGTGTACATGATAACCTTCTGGTAATTTCATAAATACCTTTTCATTTAAATGACCATTCAGGAACGCAGTTTTAACATCTAAATGAGTAATGTCCAAATTCATCTTAAGTGACAATGCAATCAAAAGTCTCAATGTTGAATGACGCACAACAGGTGAGAAAGTCTCTTCATAATCAACACCCTGTTTTTGCATAAAACCTCTTGCGACAAGACGCGCACGATATGTCACTTGATTTTCACTATTCACCTTTTTCTTAAACACCCACTTGTGTCCACTAAACTAGCACCTTCTGGCAGCTCCTGCAACTTCCAAGCCTCATTCTCCTCGAACGATTTCAGCTCCTCCTGCATGGCACCTCTCCAGCAGTCCGCATCTGGCCTAGATAGAGCCTCCTTTACACTTGATGGATCCTCAGAATCTGTCAAACAAAAAAATGATACAAAGTCATCATATTTTTTCTGTTTTGGAATTCTCTCTGATCGCCTTAGATTATCCTCTGGAACAACACTTTGGTCTATGAAATTCTGGTCAGTATCAGGATTATAGTCACTATCACTGTCTTCATTGTGGTCATTTTCAGTCTCACTTTCACTCTGAGAGCACTCTTCTTCAGCAAGACTTGGATTCTCCCCCACTGAATCCAATACTTCTATCTGGGTCATATTTTCACTTTCACTGGCATTGTCCAAGCCAATAATTACCTCCCTGTTAGTCTTATTTTCTTCTATAATGGTGACGTCACGTGAGATAACTACATCTTTCTTGTCTGGATCATACAGACGATAGCCCTTAGTTGTGTCACTGAATCCCACAAGAATCATTTGTTTGGATTTTTTATCCCACTTGAGTCTTTTCTGTTTTGGCACAAGCACCATCGCAGTACTGCCAAATATTCTAATATGGCTCACATCAGGAATTCGTCCCGTCCAAACCTCAATAGGTGTTTTTCCATCCAATCCAGATACAACGCTCCTATTTCTTAGGTATACCGCGGTATTAATTGCTTCAGCCCAAAAAAATTTTTCAAGCCCTGCATCGAACAGCAAACATCTTGACTTTTCCACCAATGTCCTGTTCATGCGTTCGGCATTTCCATTTTGCTCTGGAGTATAACTATTTGTAGTTTGGTGAACAATTCCAAATTTTTTGAACATATTTTTCATCTCAGCTCCACAAAATTCACCACCGTTGTCAGATCTCACTATTTTAATTTTTCTTGCGGTCTGATTTTCAGCCATGTTTTTGAATTCTTGAAAATATTTCATAACATCATCTTTCCATTTACAGAAATACACAAAGGACATCTTACTGTAGTCGTCAGTTATCACCAAAAAATACTTAGCTCCACCCAGTGATTTGACCTCCATTGGTCCACACAAATCCATATGGATTAGATCAAGCAAATTTTCAGCTCTACAACCCTTCATTGGAAAGGAATTTCGAGTCTGTTTACCTTCATTGTATGTAACACAATTACATTTATCTATTCTAGCTTCACCATGAAAATTGAGTCCCGTCACAGCTCCATTTTTCATTTTCATTAACATATTACTATTCAAGTGACCAAACCTGCGATGCCACGTTTCCCCAGTTGCCTTAGATGTTTCAGCTAGAAAACATGGTTGGCAAATTTCTGTGTTTAGCTTGTAGACATTATTATTGAGGGTCGCCTCTCCAATTAACAAATTTTCGCTATTGTAAATCTTACAGCCCTTGTTATCAAAATTTACAGTGTTGCCATTTTTGATTAACTCACTGACAGACAATAAATTTGTTGATAATTGAGGCACACAAAGTACATTTTTGACACATACCTCGATAATCTCATGTCCCACTCTGCTCCTTATTTCCACATCACCAAAACATTCCACTGCTGCTGTACTGTTGTTGGCAACTGTGATGTCTGGCATATCAATCGGTTTTGATCTCACAGCCAATAACCAGTCTCTGTTGGGAGTTATATGGGCACTCGCTCCGGAATCCACATACCATTCCTGCGAATTAAACTCACCGCTCATGAAAACTGCACTATATACATGTTTTTTATCGTGATTGTCTTTCTTGCTCTCTTTTTCTTTCAATTTCTCAGGAAACTGATAAGCAAAATGCCCCTTGTTACGACACCGAAAGCAAGTTACATCTTTTACCTCTTTTTTCTTCTTAAAAGATGAACTGTCTGGTTTTCCCGAGGGTTTGCCCTTAAATTTCACAGATAAAGCTCCACTCATGTTGGTTTCACACTCCATATCCAAAAGCTTGGTTTTAATTTGGTCCGTTGTTATGGCCATATTCGAGTGTTCTATAGCCATAATCATTGGCTCATATTTCTCAGGCAGTCCAGCCAAAAGTAAACTTCCAACCCAACCATCATCTATTGCAAAACCAGTATTCTTCAACTTGCCAGCAGTTTCCACCAGCTTTGTCACATACTCGCCCATAGAGTCACAATTCTCTCTGCGAATATTTATGAGTGATCGCAACAGGTTAATCTTACGAGAAAATCCACTGTCATCGAATAACGATTTCAACCTTTCCCATAGACCTTTGGCATCTTTGGTGTCTTTTATGTGTACAAACAAACTTGCATCGATGGTCAAAATTAACTTTGATCTGGCTTGGGCAATCTTGGTATCGTCCTTCTCGGTTCCAAGAATACACGCCTGTTGGCCTTCAAGAATCAAGTAATTTTCCACTGCAAAACACCACTCATCATAGTTTTCTCGGCCACGTAGCTTTGGCACACTACCAAGGAAGTTCACCGACATGTTTTTACCACAGTTTTATTAACTCCAAAACGATTATTTTAAAACAAACGCACTAGGTCCATAACCTATTGAAAAATAAACACACGTTTTCTTTGAGGTTAATAGCAAAACTGTACTTTATTAAACTTAATAACAAAGCTTTCGACACAAGGTGACATCTGCTAGTCAATTACAATTTCAACGTAACTAAGTGTAATGAACAATACAGAATACATCCTGACACAAAAATACAATTATAACATAATAAACACAGATGGCGCAGCATCCAAGAATTAATTAGAGTCCCTGTATATAGTTATATAAGAGTCGGGCAAACACAAATGTCAGCCGCCATTAGTGTTCCAAAAATAAATGATGCGTTCAAGGCCGGAGTTGTTTTTCTTAATATGTGTCACTTTGATGAATTTAATTACTTGTCAGTTTGACATTGTCAATAAATGGTAAACTTAATGCATTTACGGAAACTACACTGGTAGGTATCTACCTTTTACCGATTGGTGGTCAGCTGATTTTGCAGTAGATAGATCGGATTGAGTAATTTACGAGCGGTTTTTTGGTGGTGTAGTAAACATATAACCTCTAAAAACTTGTCTTGTCATCGAATCGAACAATATTACGTACGTCATTTAATTGTCATTACCATAGCCACCCTTCAAATTTCCATTTTAGATTACTGCGCATGCGCAGTGGATCGTAGCCAATCAAAAATTGAACCGCGTTTGCCCGACTCTTATCTTACCATATACAGGGACTAATACCATATACAGGGACTCTAGAATTAATTACAGTGGCTATATACAAGACAGTGTGGCCATAGGGATGTCTTCGCCGCTATTGGTCGACGCGAATATCCGCCATTAACAGGCAAAATATTTAGTTACTTTTAAGTTGTTCTCAAAGAGGTTGGTAGAACCTGTAAATTTGGTTATGGAAGAAAATAAAACCTTTCAAATCTGACAATTGTAAATTGTCAGTGTCAAATAATTCATTAGCGTCGCAAGCGGGTCAAATTTTATCATCTATTGCCCTGAAAAACTAATATTCTGCACAGTATTTAAATGTGACAATTTATAATTATTATGCTATTGTTGTAATAGCACAAGATGCGTTCGACTTGGAATATATGATAAATAGATTACATCGGTACTACGATAAATAGGGCCTTAGCATAAGTTTAGAGGAAACGGAGTATTTAGTAGTCAACTCGAAAGCACAATATGAAGTCTTAATAAATGAAGATGTCGCAGTAAGACAAGTAGAAAGGTTTAAATACCTCGGTGCTACAATACAATCGATGAAAAAGGTTTGGGAACAGAAGAGATCAGAACTCGAATAGTACAAAGTATTTAAAATCAGTTTGATGGGACAATACTATCTCTAACAAAAACAAAAAAAGAATAGGTAAAGTAATGGTAGAGTCGGTGCTATGTTATGGCAGTGAGGTATGGACTGTAACAGCGGAAATGAAACGAAGACTAAACACAGTTCAAATGGACGAAAAAGCGGAAAGGTATCGAGACGAGATAGAGTGACGAACGAGGAAATAAGACGCAGAATAGAATGGAGGCACCAGAATCAGTTGTGGACAGAATTGGAGAATGGAGGAGACGACGTGGCTTATGAAGATCTTTAAATGGTCGCCGCCGGTTAAGAAAAAAAGAGGTAGACCACGCAAACCGTGGAATGAGGGTATTCGGAGAGCCATGGAGGAACCTGGAAGAAGACCAAGCACAGAACAGGGAGGTTTGGAGACAGGGAACAGGAAGACGGCATTTAGCTGTATTGTAAACTAGCATAACTGAAACCGGTTGTAAACTTCATGTAACACCTTAAAAGCACTACGAACGAACGCCAATGAGAAATGTCAATGTCCAAAAATAACACTGCACGTGTAACTAACATCAACTAGTTAAAATAACTAGCGCCAAAATAATGACCACTCAAAAACGTTCGATTATTTCGAAAGGCACTATATATCTCTACGCTCAAATTTGCCTGTTAATGGCGGCCAACAATCGTATGGCCACACTGTCTTGTATATGTCACTGTAGTAGAAATTAGAGTCCCTGTATATAGGTTACTAAGAGTTGGGCAAACAACGGGATAGATTTTGATTGGTTTGGATCACTTTTTGCAAGGCACGTGTGATAAAAGTGCCGTTTTTGCATATTTTCTAACATGTTACGACTGATAGTTTCACACATGCAAATTTAAATCATAACTAAATTGGCCGTATATTCCTATTAGTCGGTTCTAGAGATCCTAAGAATGATCAATACTCTCCCATCAAAGGCAAGTTAGCAAGGTTGGTTCCCATAACCTCTTTGTTCGACATATGTCAAATATCTAATTTGGATCAAAAATTTATGTCAAAACAGGCTGTTTGCTCAACTCTTAGTAAACTATATACAGGATCTCTAGTAGAAATTAGAGTCCCTATATGTACTAAGAGTTGAGCCATTGGATCCACAAATCAAAGACCATGTGATGTAGGAAAGATATATTTCATTTATTTTAATTGAAAGAAGTATGCATAAAGTTTAAAATCGGCCAAAATCAGGTGCTCCATGGTTTGTGGATCCAAAACAAGACACCCTACATGTCCCAACTCTTTTATATACAGGGACTCTAGTAGAAATACCGCTTTAGCGGTAGATCTGGCAACACTGTACACAAAACAAATTATATTAACATAAGGCAGCGCATATGTCCTACAAAACGTTTTAATCTTTACTTTTATCTTCGAAAATTTTGTCCATGTGCAAGTCAGTGCGTATCGAAACTTTGTAGTGCATAGGTACATTATTTTCAAAGATACTATTTAGCTTACGGTACCTACCTACTTAGAATAACATTAAGTGGTGAGTATAGAATATATTTTCATTACAGTAATTCAGGGTAACTTTGAACCACTTTTTGTCTGTTTTTATGTATTGGTGTTCTGCAGCTGAATAATTAATAGTTTTTCAGAACTAATCTATTATATTTAAAACGTGAAGCGTTTTCTTTCGACATCTATTTTGAGACTTCCACCGGGCCGATTTTGAAAATTCTTTTTTTAAATGAAAGCTGTCACCGTGTAGATGTGCACAAAAGTCCTAAATTCCATAACTGCAGAACTTTTAGAGAAAACCCAAAATATTGTAGCGCATAAGTAAAGCAGATTTGGAGCGCCATAGCAGTGGACCAAGTAAACTTTCGAAGTCGGCCCGCGGTGTTCTACTCATTGTTACAATGGACCACTCGAATTTGTTTCAGTAAAATACAGCCGCTGAATGAGTTAGAAATTAGTTTATGGGCTTTGTATGCGTTAGACAGAAATAGACATATGCGATTAACATCTATCATCCGCAGAATCAAGGTGTTTTGTTTTCAAAAAAACACTGAATCCTAGGATACTAGATTTTAAATAATATATGTCTATTTCTGTCTAACGCATACAAAGCCCATAAACTGCATTCTAACTCATTTGACTGCCTATGCTCACATTATCCACCACCAATCTGTAGATTTAACACCTGATATTTCATTACCTTTTTGTCATGACAATTGATAAATCGCAAGGACAAACTCCAGATAAAGTAGAAATATACTATACTGCTCAACAAATGAACTGGACCACCCATAAAAATAGTATTTTTTCTATAGCACATGTTAAAGTGTGCTTTTATCAACTCCAAACAAAAGGTCAAGTTCTACTTTAACAGCAAGGGTAGATAAAGTAGAATTTTAACATCAAGGATAGATAAAGTAATTTAATTTTCTAACTTTTGTTTAAATTAAATATGACAGCTTCGTATTATCGTAGCAACCCAATCTAGCTACTGACATTTTGAAATGTGATAGACTGTCCTTATTTTCTTTTGAAATTGTTAAAGTTCTTGCTATAGAAAAAAATATTGTATTATACACGACGATAAAGTTATTTCTATCCACTCTTGAATCATTAACGTCTCGACTTCGTCTCGACGTTAAACAATTCACTCGTGGATAAAATTTAACTTTATCATCTTGTATAATAAATTACTATTGTTACATTACATCATAAAATATATATAAAAGTTTTTGTTTTATAGTGTACTCATATTAAGCATTTAATTGCACTGTCCCATGTCAACTAAAGCATTAACAAAATCATATTAAAAAAATTCAAATATAAAAAAATTACAAAAAAACTGTATTTAACAAAAATAAGAGGAAGGGCAAAAAAGGGATTATTAATAGTTTTTTGAGTCTTTTCGGAACGTTTAAAAATTTTTGCCAACAATTTGGCATACTTTGTATGCAATGTGCTGTCAACATTTGGGCAAATCTCAAAATTTTTAAATGATAATAGGTTATTAATGGAAGGATTAAAGTTTTCAAACACATCAGCATCCATCCATCCACTCTTAGAAATATTTAATTTTGTACCGGGAGGAGCACCATGTAACCAGTCTGTAAAACAAGATTTGGTGCTATTTAGTATTCGTTCTGGGTGACGACAAGCTCTTCTGAAAAGCAGTTTTCCTTTATATGGTACATCATGAAAACCTGTCTCATCATAATTATATATATTTTCCGGAGGAACGCCTTCAACTTCCTTTTCCAAATTAGTAAAAAAATTTATAATTGCTTCTTCATCAACCTGTGCTCGTTTGCGAGCTATATTGGTGGCAAATTTTTGAGACAGAACTTCTTTGTGGCGATTAAGAAATGATTTCCCCCATTCCCAGCCGGGCATATTGTGTTTGAATTGTACTAAATTACGTTTTGACGTATCTAGATAAGATTTTGCGATACATCTGACATCGTAAATAGAAACTGGAAGTCCAAAATCGCTAAAGATAAGAATATGGGGTACAAAATTTTCCTCTTCAGCTTCACTGAAAATGTGTGGCCTACCAACATTTTTGAGGTGAAAGCCCTGGAGTTTATTTCTAATAGTATTCCGGGGAATATTATAAAGTCGGCTAGCCTCTCGTTGTCCAATTTTTCCCAATTTAACATCATTAATAATTTTTTTAAATTGTTCTTCGGTATACTTGCTTTTGGTACGGTATCTTCTAACGCCAGGATTTAATTTTGTTTTCCCCATTTGGAAACCTAGCATGCAAATAATAAATTCCGTATGAATGAATATATTGTATCACAGTTGGTACAAATTTCGAATAAAAAATTTTTGAAAATATTTTGGCTAATAATATATTACTGAAATATCATTTTTGTCATGTATATTCTATTTGCTCTAACTTTGCTCCACAATCATGGTAACTTTGAGCCGGCGCAAAGTTACCGCGAAAAACGCTTTGAATTATCTAACCTATTTCTTTTTAATATTATTTAAAACCATTTAATATACAGTTTCTGATATTTATATTACCTTTATCTTAAGTCACGCAACTATATAAATGTAAATAAATTCATTAACTCACCTTCTTGCAATATATATTTTTAACAACTTGAAAAACACTGACCAAAGCTCCCGCAAAATACCGCCAGAAATAAAACTGTTTTTCCCCGAAACGAAAGCAGATAACCAAAAATCTGTTGCGCCATCTTCGGCGCAAATGTTGTAGGATAATTAGTAGCAAAAGTTGTAGATTCCTGTACGGAAATTAAACTTGCTGTTTAGCTTTAAAGCAAAATCCACTCGTGGCGCAAAGTTAACCCCTGTGGCTCAAAGTTACCCCGAATGACTGTAATGTTAAATTCTTATCTTAGTTAATCCCACGTTCAACCTATTTTATAACTCATAACAATGTCGTTAAGCACCAGTTGCAATTTGATTTTCGGTCCGATAACGATTTTTCAATGAAAACCAGTTTTGTAACTATTCATAATCGTTTTACTAGACGATATGATCGCTAAAGAACACCTCTGCTGGCAGTCGTTAAGGAAAGGTAGATGTCTATTTTGACCAATAACTTTATTTATTTATTATTTTCATGATTGTTTATGTTACGACTGTTAAAATAATTTGCCATGGTTAGACATAATAACTTTTAGAAGTTTTGACGGAGCTAGAACGAATAATGTAATCGTGAAAAAATCACTTGCAGATATTTTTTCAAATCTTCAGGTTTCAAAGTCTCTAAATGGTAAAAAATAGGTTTTTTAATTCCATCTCTCTGTCTGTCTGTCTGCCTGTTGGCTGTATAACACAAAAGCTATTTGTTGGAGGTAGTTGTTATTTTGTACTATGCAGATTATATCTCTACCGAAAGCGAATGTACTTTCAGGCAAATATATATAGGATGATCACCTTAAAAAATTAAATTCTGTATCTTTTTGCTTTAACTCAACTTAGTTAAATGAAAGTAATATTTTGCACATAGCTCATGGAGCGTCTGTCGGTAGACTACGGTAAGAAATCAAAATTGGAGTTCGCGATATATCCCGCGCCTCAAATAGCCACAGCTGTGGTAGAACCATACAATGCCATTTTTTTCGTCTAGAAGGCGGGTGCGAAGTAGTCATTTCCCGAGCCCTGTTATTTATTATAATTATTACGTATTACCGTAAACTCTTTAAACGTGTAAATTTGAAAATGTACCAGTAGAAGAATAAGTGGAAGTGTTCGCAGTGCAATCTTACGATTATTTTGAAAAATTTTATGTTATAAACATTGTATGTGATGGTTTGTCATTGTGACATAAGGAATGTTTTCGGCTGACTTTGTTACAAAAAATTGTGAAGTTTTCAACTGTGACGGTGAAGTTTTTAGCAGCTGTCACATATGCAACATCTTATTATGTTTTGACCATTTTGCTAATGATGACATAAAATGCCACGATCACGTTATTAGGGCTGATATAAGGAACAGTATCGAAAATAATTTTACAGGTGAAGAAACAGATATTGGCCGTCAAAAGGAACGAAAATGTTGTTCTATTTGTGGCAAATCGTTTTCAAGACTAAATTCCCACATTAAAAAAGCTCATCCATTTGAATCTTTACAAAATTGTAGTAACAGTACAAATAGAAATGGCAATAATAAATCATATGTGAAAAATAATCAAGAAAATACTTCCTCAAGAAATTCAACATTAGAAATTATAGCTTCCACGCAAGAAAAATGCCCTCATTGCAGCTTATACTTTAAAAACCTAAGAGGTATTAAAGCTCATATTAGAAAATCACATTGTGAATTATATACAAAAGATTTAGTTAATGATGGCATAGAAAAATCAATAAAGGCATCTGTAAATCAAGAAAAATGTCCACATTGCAGCCAATTTTTTAAAAACCAAAGAGGTGTTAATGCCCATATAAGAAAATCCCACGGCGAAATTTATAGAAAGAAATTAGTTAATAACCATATTGAAAATTCGACAAATGAAAAGGTATCAGAAAAGCAGACACCTAATTCTCAACAGGATAGGTATCTAAAGAAAACATTATTTGATGATGAAATTTCTAAATGGGAAGAAAAATTTAACAGTTTATTCAATTCTGAAGAAGATTTTAGTGTTACTGTAGCAAAATTTGGAGAATTTTTAGTTAAGATTCTGGACATACTTCCGGGACCGAAACATCCAGCCACAAAATTTTACGAAGCTAGAAAGAAGAAAGGCTTTAAACGACGACAAGGAGACTTTAAAGTATCGAATCCAGAAAGAACTTCAAAAAGAAACAGCGAAAGAAGGAAGCAGGAATACGATTACCAACTAGCCCAATATTACTTCTACAACAGAAGAAGAAAAGCGGTACAATTAGTTTATAATAACGGAAAGTCTAAAATTTGTAATATAGATTTAAATGATGTTCATAACTTTTTTAAAACTAGATTTGAAGAAAAAAATTATAATTGTAAAACAGAATATACTTCTAATTTAGGTAATTTGGAAAAATTGTCTGTCGAAAGCAATTATGTCCCAGCGATATCATTAGGTGATATTCAGTGGGCAGTTTCACGAATTAAAGTAGACACCTCTCCTGGCCCTGATAAAATTATTATGCGTTCCATAAAAAATAACTCCAAAATTCTTTCTATTATAGCAAAAATTGCCACATTAATGATACAAAAGAATTTTGTTCCAAAATTATTCAAATTAGCACGTACGGTATTAATATTCAAAGGTGGTGATGAAAAAGACATTAATAACTGGCGTCCCATAACAATTTGTTCTCTTCTTAGAAGAATAATAGAAAAAGTTTTAGATAGACAAATTAGAGATTATGTTGTTATTAATACAAATCAGAGAGGATTCATGCATTTACCTGGTTGCTTAATTAATAACAAAATTCTAGAAAATATTCTACATAAATCTAAAAGCCAAAGAGATACAGTTTCTCTAGTGTTTTTAGATATTATGAAAGCATATGATTCAATTGGACACGATCATTTAACAAATGTAATAAGATCTTCTGAAATTCCATCAAAATTACAAGATTTAATTATAAATCTTCAAATGGACAATGAATCATATATTGATTTGGGCATTAAAAAAAGTAAATCGTTTAAAATAAATAAAGGAGTTCTTCAAGGTGCTCCTTTATCACCTATTTTATTTAATTTATGTGTGAATCATATTTTTGATGAAATCTCTGAAAACAACATCAAAAATGATTTAGGATATAATTTAGGAAATGATTGTCGCCCAAACATGTTATCAATAATTGGTTATGCCGATGACACAGTGTTAGTGGCAAAAGACCTTTCTTCGGCAGATAAATTGCTAGTTATGGTTGAGAATAAATTTAAAGAAATTGGCCTGAATATAAATCCATCAAAATCATCGGCTATAATAATTGAGAATGGTTTGTTAGAAAACACATCACTAACAACAATAGACAACAGTAAAATTAAGTCTTTAAATTACAATGATACAATTAAATATCTTGGTGTATCAATTTCCGATGAAATCATTTTTGACGAAAACTCTATTCTTAAAAGTTTTGCTAATTCCTTAGAAATTTTAACAAAATCATTATTGATATAATCAGATCAAAAATTAGATATTTTAAAACAGTATATTTCTCCTCTCTTGATTTATCCTTTACAGGTAGCACCTTTAAACAAAATTTCCAAAATGTTTTTAGAAAAAGTAGATTTAATTATTCGAAGTTGTGTTAAAGAAATTTTACAACTGCCAGGGGACACTCCCAATAGTTTTTTATATTCATCAAAGGCTGTTAAAGGCTTAGAAATATTCAATACATTTTGGGAGGCATTTATTCAACAACATAATAAATTTTGTATTCTTGAGAAAAGTGTTTGTGATTATATTTCAGATGATTACACTACAATGAAAAATAAATGTTTGGAAAAACTAAATTTAAATAGTTTAGAATTGGATACCACTATTTCTAGGAAAAAGTCTAGCAAAATTATACGTTCTGCTTTACGTGAAAAGGAATATTTTAAATGGTGTAACTTAAAGCAAAAGGGAAAAGGGGTAATTTTATATCAGGAGGTTAAAAATGCAAATAATTGGGTTTATAGAAGATCTGGTCTAAGCACGTCAGAGTGGTGTGACTGCATCAAGATGACATGTAACGTTGCTGCTGTGCGTGCTGTTCCCGGACGCAGTATCCATACATCCCATTGCAGACGATGCAATGAGTACAAAACACTTGCACATGTACTTGGATATTGTAGTTACGGAGAACTAGCACGCATTAAAAGGCACAACGATGTCAGATCACTTATTGCAGATGCACTTAGAAAGACAGGTTTCGATGTTTATGAGGAGGTAGTTGGGGTATCCGCTGTTGGTAGTATAAGGCGCATAGATATAATTGCTATTGACAGACAACAAAATTCAGGTATTATTATTGATCCTACAATTAGGTTCGAGGATAGTTTAAATCAACCAGAATTGGTTCATCAGGAAAAAGTAGCTATATATGAACCAACTGTTGATTTCTATAAAGAAAAATTTTCAATAACCGAGATTAAAGTTATAGGGCTACTTTTTGGGGCGAGGGGAACTCTAACTAAAAAATATATAGAATTTAGGAAAACATTTAAATTGCCGAAATCACTAGATTCTAATATTGTATTAACCATTTTGAAATCTTCAGTGTATATTCTTCGTAATCATTTGTTTAATGTTAGCTTTTAATTATTGTATTCTTATTTGATCTGTTGAAATTTTATTACTGTGTTATGTTGGCAAACTGAATGTCAGTCAGTGTATTCTTTGTTGAATAAATATATATATATATTATTTATTTAAATGGTATGTTGTTCTAGAAAGAAGTCGAACATAAAGAGGTAACTTTAGAAAAATGTCGGTATATGTTCACTAGAGAAACCGCAAAGGATGTATATTTGGAATCATCAACGGATATGGACCTAAGAGTCAGAAAAATTGCATCAATTGTGAAATAGATTGAATTATATTGAACTATTTCAGTATTTTTTATTTTTGGCACTTTACAGTTCATCACAGTCTTATATTTTTGGCAAAAGACAGCTATCAGGTAAAGATTAGCACTTTAGTGTTTCACAAAGTGAAGTCAGCAACAGCCTCATGAAATTGTCAACATTCTATTGGAACATCTGGTCTAAAATTATATAAAAATTCTCAGAAATATGGCAGTGATCTTTGATTTCCTCTGATTTTCATCTTCGGCCATTACTTCAAGAAATTTTACCACCTTACTACTGTTGATTTTTGAAAATCTCCGCAACAAATAAGAACACAGTTTAATTTAATTTTGAAATACACAATTCTAAGTAGGACGTTGACCATATGACCAAAGCAGTCGGTGTCTAAGGTACTTGGTACTCATGCCTAGACCTTGTTCATTAACAAACAAACAACACAATTACATTTTGAACGTCAACTGTCAAACCGCTGTCAAAATCAGTAAATTTCTCAACAATGAAGTAAGCTGCAGGTAGGTATACTATTCGTCCTAAAATCAAAATAGTCCAAGAGCCAGCAACGGATTTCTTACAGTGTTTTTAACAAGCGTATAACTGTTATGGAAGGGCCCTTTGAATATACTGAGAAGGGAACTCGAAGTCTGGCAAGCCTGCGGTGGTGGTTTTAGCCCCCTTGCATCCTTGAAGGGTGAAAATAAAATGTGTCAACGCTGAGCAATATGTTGGTAACACTGTAAGTCTATGTCAAATTCGAGGTTAGCAGGTTAGATTTTGCGTCAGTCTGTGTCAAAACTGACTGAAAACTTAACCTGATAACCTCGAATTTGACATAGACTTACAGTGCCACCAACATATTATTCATAGGTTTGAATTTCCACAGCCCGCTGAGGATCTTTCGATATTTTACTGTATCACATTTCAGTGGCGATTTGTTTCAATAATTTCAAGGAACTACTGATTTTGAGAAAATGGTCATGTTAATTTCTTAACATTAAACTGCAGCAGGGTCGTTTCAGAATCCATGCTTTTAAAAAATTCGCGCCTTTCTAGGTTATAATTAGAAGTAAACCCAAACACCATCTTCTGCTAAGTGGTCAAGCGGAAATGGTGCGAAAATAAATTCGCTCCCAAAAATAACGACGGCTGCCGAAGCGAAACCGAAGCGCTGTCGGTCAAGGAAGCGTTCAACGCAATCGCTACCTCAGCGCTATGCCGGCTGAACGCACCCACTCTGTGTCTGTGATATTACATACTTATTAAATGCACGCTCGCTTGAATTTTGCGCACGCATGACGCAATTATTTAAATTTTAGGTAGGTATATAAGACTTTCATTTACAAAACAGTCGCGGGCCGCAAGATGGAGCGCCGCGGCCGCATGCGGCCCGCGGGCCGCGGGTTGCCGACCGCTGCTGTAAATGGTTAAGTTTATTGTGCAACTTTATGAGAATCTGGGGTAAACTTACCATCTGCGAAAGCGTCTGTCAATTTGCAGTTACACGCTGGACTAAAAGTTTATAGCTCCGAAAAAGCGTTGAAGGTCGATGCTTAACCATGATGCTTACAAAATAACACGTTTGCCCAAATCGTTGGCAACATTGTAATTGAAGCTGCGAACGATTATAGTTAGCCAACAAATCGTACCATAACGATTTTTTATAAAATAGACCCCTTAGTATTTCCGATGTCAACTATCAAACGATTTTTTTCGTATTTATTTCTATTTTCTGCTACTTATGGATAGCCCCGTTTTATTACAGGAGCACTTGCGTTTTCGCAATTGGTCATGCGGATTATTTGAGACAGTTCTGCGTTTCTCTGCTTTCTTGTTGAAGGACAAACTCCGTATTTGACAACTTGATTGTGTCATATTTTAAATATCTTTGGTTGATTTATTGTAAATGCGCCCCGAAACCGGCAATGCACAGGTGCAAGGAATCACTCACAAATATAGCTCAGCTACAAATGCTCATGCAGATCTCGTTTCGTTACAGATTGCAGCAGGCGCAGAATGGCGTATACTTGTCCGAAGAGTTTAGATGGCTTCGTGCCACATCTACCTAAGGCGGACATCCAGTTTCGGCTACAGGTAGGGTTGGATCTCCTCGGGTACCTGGCAGAAGGATCGAACTCCACAACATGCCACGACATCGGTCAGTTGTTGGACGGCTTGATTCTGTGGATGCAAAGTAGAAATGATAAGGTTAGTGCTTGTGAATTTACGTAAAGGGTTTTATGTAGCTGTTTTAAATGGATTTGGAGTTCACGGATGTGTCTACAAATTACTAAACTTCTATAGTGGAAGTGTTGATACTGTTTTGAACGGAAATTGCCACAACGGTTGAGTGGGCACAGCTTCTTAAGTGGATAAAATGATTGTCGAAGGACTTTTTAAATGTAGTGGTTATATTTAATAATATTTATTAATATATTAAACTCTGCACAAAATATACAGAGTGTTCTACAAAAATTTCAAATGTTGGAAGACTATTAAATAATTCAAGATAACCGTATGATGATATTTTTCGGACTTTTTCCACTGTCTAGGGTGTAAATCACACAACGTTTCGGGAGTTTGGTATCGTGAAATGTATTTTTCTGGCCACGTGGCTTCCTAAACCCTACATAGCTTTGTCCAGTCATTCTTAATTTTTTATTACTAATTCTTTTATTGTTTCCTTTAACCTTTCGTTTTTTCATAATCAAAATGCACTCTTCGTTTCCCACTTCCTGGACCATTTCATTATTACTTATTATGTTTTTACTAGACACTGCACTGTTATCATTACTGTCAGTATCAGATTCACCATCAGAAAATGTAGGAGAGTAGCTGCAGTCACTGGTTTCTTTTTCGGAGCTTTTATCATTAGCAGCAGTTATATCAAAACTATTTTTCTCTATAGTATTATCACAGTTAGCAGTCTTTTTGGATTCAGCATCAGACAATGTAGGAGAATAGCTGCAGCCACTGGTTTCATTTTGAGAGTCATTATCGTTAGCAGCAGCAGCTATATCGAAACTATTATTTTCAATAGTAATATAACAAGGGCGAGACATACTTACCGATAATTTTGCACACGACAAGAGTCGAGTGCTGGTTGCAATGAAAACTGTCCCGAGGGCAGTTTTCTAAGGGCAACCAGCACGATAACTCTTGGCACGGGCAAAATTATATGTAAGTGTGTTGCCCGCGTTTATATTTTGAAGATTATTACACAAAACCCGTATACGAATTATGATTTAAAATTGATCTAATAATGCCAAAAAATGCAAATTGCTTGTTTCTTGCATTTCTATTTCTAATTATGACACCATCCAAGGGGTCGATAATCATCTCTAGGGAGCTTATCGCTTGGTAAGCAGCCCACGGGCGCTTATCAGCTAATCAGTTCGGGATTGGTCGATTTTCAAAAAATGCATGATTCTCGTTGGATGATATCAATCATGTGACAGTTGTGTGTAATAATCTATAGTATTATTTATCATAGTTAGCAGTCATTTTGGAAGTTCTATCACATCTTGTCTTGCAATTTGGTGAGTAATATTGGAATTCGACATTATTTGATTCAAAAACCACCTCAGTATTGTTTATAAAATCAACTATCTCTTGCGGACTTAGAGCTTCCACAATAGGACTTAGTGCTTCCACAATAGGATTCATCGCTTCCACTGTAGCGTTGGTTTCACATTCCAAAGCTTTAGTGCTAGTATCTGGTGAATTATCGTAGTTACTCTGATGATTAAGGTGTGCAGCGAGTTGTAGTATTTTTTTTGTACGATCCAACATCGTTGCAGTAATTTTTAATAAAATTTTGAACAATTGCAGTAACTCGTAAGTACGTAAATTCAAATCATTCTAAAAGGCAGGACCTCATATTTCACATCTGGAAAGACGAATCTGTTTTTAACATAAAATAATGCAATTTATACATAAACTATTTATCCACAAGACTAATCACTGTTCCAACTAAACATTCTCAAAAATTCAAATATCAAAAACCCTTATTACCTTCAAAACAGCGTAAATATTTGGGAGCCACACAATTATTATCAAGTCGCCATTGAACAACTAAACAGTTACGAGTTACTGCTTCTAAAATTTTAACGCAAAATTATACGAGGTAATGTTTTCTACAATTATAGTCGCAAACCAGTGGAAAAGTTAGTATTATTATTTTTGTAATAGATGGAAGCAAGTATTCTAAAGCGTTTCGTATCATAAAAGCAATTTCGTAAAAAATGTTATTTACGAGGTACTGCATTTTCACCCTCGATAATGTCAAAAAATGCAATTTTTTTAAATGGAACTTCTTGTATATTTTGACGTCAATCGATAGCCAATCTTCTTCTGAACAAAAAACTTCTTATGCCCTACTATCCTAAAGTTAATAACAATGGAGATATACGCTTGTTCAAAATTAAATGTGCACTATTGTTAACTTGTTTATTATGGGAGCTACAACGTCGGTGAAATGGGCAAAGTAGTATTTTTTACGTGAATTACGGGGGTAATTATAAAAAAAAAACAATCCTGTAAATGGTTTTTTACAGTTGTCTAAATGAGGAGATTTTATAGAATATGTAAATTGTATAAAGAAGAAATATGCAAACATACTACTTTTCGGCAAATAACAAATCTAAAGAAGTAATTAACATTTTATTGTAGTTTTCCCAATTGTAAATCTTTAGTGTTCACATAAAAAAATTTGAACTTTAATATTAAGTCTTAGTATGTGAAATTAATGTTTAACTAAAGTTGAAAAAAAATTAGGGGTTTTCTGGCTCTGAGATTGTTCACTTAGCGAGAAATAACACACTAAAAAATCTCAATCAAATCGTATTACTTAGTTTTCGAAAAATAGCACTTTTCGGATTTTGACAATTTCAAAAAACTCAATTTTCTAAATAAGTAAGAATCACTCGGTATATATGATAGAGGCTAAATAGGTTTTTAGACAAGCACAAATTATTGACCTAAAAAGTTTTCTTTCAACTGTAGTCAATTTAATTTTGTATGATGTAAACCATTTTCTAGGTCTTTATTATCCTTTACAAAAGTCCTGTAATTCGTCAGGCTATATTTCTTTAAAAATCCACTTTCTTTAATTTTTCGTTTTTTACTGATAACAAGGGAACTATTGGTCCTATAAGGTTACGCTTGTGCTTAAATTTAAGCTAAATAACTGCTATATAATTTCATTTTCTCGTAGGATGAGTATTTTAGCCGATACTCTGCTCGGAAGACGGCTAAAACTACAATTTCGAACTTTTTGGGAAAAATGGCCAATTTTTGAAGTGCTGTATCTCGGGACGTACTGGACCTATGAAGCTGCTGTTACACTCAAATTATAGCAAATTTTGTCTACTTTAATAGTGTATAGGTCGACTTTTTCCGTAGGATGCACATTTTAGAAATAATAAGCCAAAAACTGAAAAAAGTCTGAAAAGGAAGAGGTTTTAGAGCACCACGCAGTTAGCACAGGTCTTTCGAAGCTGCAAACTTGGTTTTACACTATTGGTATCTATCCTAACAACATCCCAAAAAATCAGAACTGTGCAATTTTTTGCGACCTAACGCGATTTTTTTGTCTACGGTGACTGGCCTACTTTGCACTTTGCCAACAAGTTGGAGAAACAATTTTGATAAAGTTAAATTTCAACTCGAAATGTCATTGGTAACCTCAAAGTTTTAAACAAAGTATTCTCAATTACCTTGTCTTTGCTTTCCACAGTGACATAGTAGATGTGCTTCTGGTTGAGCTTCATGCGGCTGACATACTCACTAAGCGAGCAACTCTCGTCCTCGCTTGCAGAAGTGTGATAACGCAGGTCTGAGAGCTCGGCCCAATTTTGCGAGTCTTCATGAATACCAAGCTTCAAATTCTTAGAGAACTGGTCATAGAAATTCTTGTAGCCTTCCTTGTCGTCTGTGAGTTCATCAAACAGCTCCAATTGATATTGAAATTCATAGCGAATGTTGTTCAAGGCATCAGAGGAGTTGGAGTTCAATTCTCGAAGAAATATTTCCTCGTTTGAGTAAAGGGTGTTCACGAACCTTATCAACTGAGCTATTTCGGCCTAGAAGGCGAAAGTTTTGACTTCCCCGCTCTGTTCTTCACGTAACTGAAAGGACACGCTGGTATTAGCCACATGGTAACATAGAATTTCGCAAATTGTGCAGACTCTACTAAAATCTACACCGTGTAATTACAAGCAAGCTCTAAATACATACCATAAACATTTAAATGTTTATATGCACTTGTAATTATTAGTAAATGTAAAAAATCTATTCGCCAAATCGCACTTCCACCAGATCAAGCGTCATCGAGCATTCGTTTAGTAATTACACGACACCAGCGTCATTGCTAGCTGGGCAGTAATTGATTATTGATTTTGTGTCGGGACGGGTCCATTATAAGTAAAGGGGTAACAGATAGCGTGACACACAGCTGTCAGTATCATTGGTTAAATTTCTCGGTATTTATAAAGGTTTCTACCTACATCGCGAAACGCGGGCAAACATAGAAACATTGGTTGTTTACTGTTTCTCAGTAACTCTGTTATGTTAACAAAGGTCCTACGTGGTCGTTGCTTTCCCCAGTAACGTAGTAGATATGTTTCTCGTTGAGCTTCATGCGAGTGACATACTCACTAAGCGAGTAACTCTCGTCCTCACTTGTAGAAGTGTAATAACAGTGTTCTTGGTAATAACGCAGAAAATCTGGTAACAAAGAAGTGCGCAAATTGTGCAGGCTCTACTAAAATGTACGCCATGTAATTACAAGCAAGCTCTAAATACATACCTTGAACATTTAAATGTTTATATGCAGTTGCAATCGCCAAATCACACTTTCACCAGTTCAAGCGTCTCTTCGAGCGTTTGATTATTAATTGTTCGTGCACCGTCAGTTGTTTATATAGCCTAAGCCTACTGAATGTAATTATAACTCAAAATTTTAAACATTTACTTAATCGATGATAAATGACAGTTGGTGTCAAGAACAGTTTTTTAACAATTATTTTTTAACATGCAGTATCAATACAATAAGGACCTATTGTCTTGACTTTAATATAAATGTGAATCGTATAATCTAGGTATAGTATCGTGTACGCACATTTCAGAGATTTACAGTTTTAATATTTTTCTTGAGAGAGGTTTTGAACTCCCAAGAATTCGTAGTAACTTAATCTGTCCGTGTAGCTCCTATGTTTTGCTAGAATTGGTCTTAGTAACTTATCAGGGATTATTATAGAAGTTTTATCTTTGTGATCCGTACAAATGAAAAACTCCGATGAGGCAAGTGGTTCAAGAAGGAGCATAGTTATAATTTTAGATGGATTGCATTGTCCAGATAAATACAGAAGTATATTTAAAATTAGATCAACTAATTGATTTATTAAAGCTGTAAATCGTCTAGTAGGGTATTTCAACGCTCCCTAATCTTGTAAACGTATAAGAGCTAACAATGGATTTGAGGAAAAAGTGGTTAAACGAAATTCTAAGCAAATATTACAGTTAAGCCTTTCTTCAACTGTTCGTGCTACATATCCACTCAAAAATGCCACTGAAGCAGAAACAATTCCATATTCGAGGTGTATGGACACATTTTTCAGTTCATCTATTGCTTCTTTAGTATTTTCAGTTGCGATTACATGCGTTTTACGCAGAAAGGACATTAGTCGCCGACTTATGACCTTTTTGCAAGAAATTCGTTTTTCCCTGCGTGCGTCGGTCATTATGGGGTTTAGTTTGTATTCTGTGATTATTGCTGGTGGCAGTTGTTGTTTATCTTCGAGGGTATTATAATAGTGTCAGTATCTACCTTGAGTTAAAAATGAGTGATATTCCTAGAAAAAGTGTTAGCTGAAATGCATATCCCAAAGAAGCAATATTGTGTATGAGAGAATATATCAAATCATTCCCTAAAAAAGTCATTCTGGTCGTGAAGTATATTACCTGGGTAGCAACTTAAATATTGAAAAAATGCACCAGCTCTTTAAAACTAGATATCCTGCATTCGATGTGGAGGCTGTGTAAAATATCTCTGATCTTCTGAACGAGTACCTACCTGTACATTATCAACAGTAATGTATTAAGTGCATAGCGACTTGCCGGTAATACTGGTCAGACAGATGCACGACAGCGTGTTGCGACGAAAATTTGCACGACTGCGAAGCAGGAGTGCAAATTTTCTTAAGCAACAAGCTGGAGTGCATCTTTGGCCAGTATTACCAAAGCAAGGAGCTATGCACGAAATACATTTTGCGTGACTATTGCATAAATCTCATTCCAAAAATCAGAAAATTAAAATCGTATTTATCTAGTTGCTTTGAAATTTTATGCATTGACAACCGTTGGCAACGCAAATAAAAATTGTTTATTTGTCAGAAAACGGCAAAAAGTTGTATTCTGTACGAAAATGAGCAAAAACGTGGCTTTTTCTCGATTTGGAAGTGAATCTGTGACTAGTATATTGAACATTGTGGAAAACAGTCGCCCAGAAAATACGAAGAAATCAAAAAAATACATTTGGAATCAGTTCCTGAAATTTTGTGCCACAAGGGACTTTGAAGTCGATGGACCCAGAACTATGGAAGAGTTATCTAAAATTCTAACAGATTGGGCTTACAATATGAGGAAAGCAGATGGATCTGACTACAAAGAAACCGTGGTCAAGTTATTTTGGAATACCACGGCAAAAAGCGTTCAAGAGATGTACTTCACTAAGTATAATTTGAAATTCGATCCATTCACAGATATCGCTTTTAAATCTGCTAGAGATGCCCGCAATGCAAAACGAAGAAAATTACAAGAAATTCCTGAAAAACGGAAAGTAAGTGCCGCTGCTATGACAGAGGATGAATGTTTCAAAATTAAAAATTTGTGGCCTGAAGATACGCCTGCTGGCCTACAGCGCAAGTTTTATTATGTGGCTGGCCTGGAATTAGCCTGGATAGGAGGAGAAGCGTCTCGATGTCTATTGCAATATTTCAGCGAGGTAGTTGATAATATGGGAGTGAAAACAGGAAGGATAGCCTACAATCCCATATTTGAAAAGACTGCACAGGGGGGTTCCAAACGTCTGGCTGAAACCAAGTGGCTCGTGCCCAATAAAGAAAATCCCTCATTATGTCCAGTCAGGTAAATATGAAAACTCAAGTTTTAATTTTCAATTTCTAAAAAAAGTACATTTCAGATTGTTCAAAAAATTGGTGAGTAAACGCGCTGCCCATATCAAAACAGATCGCTTCTTCCTAACTCCAAATCCTCACTGGCAAAAAGAAAATGGCATATGGTACAAAAGTACACCCGTGAGCAGGAATGAGCTGTCGAAGTGGACAAACCAAGCTGCTGAAAAGATTGGTATTGATACCAGTCAGGCCAAAATTTGCAATCATTCTCTCCGGTCGTCAGCAGTTTCGCATCTAGCGAAAGCTAATGTTCCTGAACACCAGCTCGTAAAACTGACGGGACATACCAGTGCCAGTTCCATCAAACCTTATTTACAACTGGATGAAAATCATCATCGCAGTATTGTGGAAAAAGTGAGGTATCAGCCGTCTACTTCTACATGTACTAGTGTTGAGGAAAACAAAGATTCCACCACATCAGAAAATAATTGCGAGATCAACGTCAACACCAAGGTCAATACGAACAACTCTGCGGACCTAGTGGTTAATAAAAATGCACAATCTGTGTTGCATCATTATTACAACTGTACATTTAATAATTATTATACCAGATAATGGATAACAATGTTGTAACTTACTTATTTGTTTGAATAAAATTTATGAAATTTATGTTTCTTTATTAAATAGCTAAATTTCAAGTTAGACGCAGTATTACCGATAAGTAGTTATATAACAACTTACCGATAAGTTGTTATGTAACACCTTATCGATGCAAGTCGTTTTTGATTGGTTGAAAGTTAAAAAAGCGAGTTCGATCATTGGTTAAATGACATCGTTTGACAGATGTATGCAATAGTCATTTAAACGAACTATGATAAAATTTTGGAAAGGAAAGACAATAATCCAGCGTAATAATTTATAATAATTTACTACTTACCGACTTATTACTATTTTAGTGTTGAAATGTTATGTAGCAGATGTGAAACTCAACATGAAGTAAAATCAGCCAGCTATCTATTTGACAAGATATTTAGATTTTTCACATGTTAATTTCTATAAGATCAATATTGCTCAATTGCTCTACTAAATTTATTTGGCATCAGTTTGTGATGTCTTTATCATTTCACACCACTAAGTGAGAAAGCATGCAGCAAGCATGTAAAATAAAGTGGCATATTCATATCATGTACACAATTCTTATCCAAATTGCAATAAACATTAATATCAAATGCTTTTCTTATGCATTAGTTTTCATTTTCGTTTCTCTCGTCAATTGTCAAATCATTTAAATTTTTCATCTTTAATTTAAACAGAGATCCGGCAACAATGTACCTATTCAGAAAATATAACCTTAAACTGAAAACATACTAACCTAACACAAAAAGTGTCAATTTCCATTAGGGAGTTTAGTTGTCACAGAGGTACTGCCAACAAAATTACTAGATGGTCATAGCCTCACCTGACCCAAAAAGATTGTGAACAGCATATATATGACAGCATTCCTCATTGTTTAACTGTCAATTGCTAACCTAGAAACGCAAAGCCCAATTTACATTACTCAACATTTGCAAAAATCCTCTATACGGCTCGCTCGGATTTTTAATTCCGTGACTGTATATTGAAATTAATTGTCACTGTTTCTTCAGGGGAAATTAAGTGGACTGTATGTTGTTGATTAAAACCCTGATCACTTGTTTATTCGTTTAATAATTATTGGTAATTAGGACAGTTTACTTAAATGGGTGCAGCTAAGCTTGATGTGTCCGGCTGCTGCCAGCGTAGCGAAGGAAATCGGTTGAGTGCCGCAAACCGGCGGAATACTGCTCGAATCATACGCATGCAGCGGGAAACAGCAAATACGCGCGGGAATACAAATTCAAAATAAATTCAAAAATATGGTCTGGCCACAACAGTCACCTCTAATGTCAAATTAAATGTCAAAAGTTAATCTCAAATTTCATATGACAAATGCTCAATTCTATTTGTACATCATAACTTTATATCATACGGTAAGTAATTGTTTCTAATTAATTGCGCTTTTGAAATTGTCTTTTATTTGCTTTAGCGTTGGTAGAACAAAATTATTACCCACCTTGTGTTGTTCTATTACTACCTCCAAGACAGCTATCCACTTGAAGTCAGCAGCTTGGACCCTTTTCAGTTCCTGCTGTAATGTACCACTCTCTAACAGACAGCCTACCCTCACTAACCAACAGCTGGCGAATCACTAACTTCCGGCAGCTATCAGCATAAACTATGCCTTACTCTGCTCACGTATCTGCTACCTTCCGAAATGGACCCTCTTCAAACAGCTCTATGGCAAGCAGCTGTCACTGATGAACTCCCAATGTTACATCTCTTCCGAAGCTCCAAAATTCATAAACCTCACAGTCAGCAGCCAACAGAACACACCAGATATGCTCCTGCCTCTGCTATCCCCTGTGGAATGCATTCTCTTGCTTTCTTGATGTTTCTAAGAACTCTATTCAGCAACAATCAAACTGATGGAATTACTTGTCAATTGTAGTCTTCAAAATAAAGCTATTTCAATATAAATCTTTAATCCTTCACTTCTTAATAACTCTTCTTGTGTCTATTTAGTTTTACCATCTACCAATTATCTTCTGTCACTTATTCTTCAGTTCTCGTACTTATTCCTTGATATTTCACTTTTATATTCACCACGTAGATTTAGTTATTACCCTTTTAAAATATCCAAAACATTTACATTAAAACAGGGTTCAAATTCCATATTTTTAATCAGACCAAAAAATACTATTATATGTTTTGAAAGTTGTTATTTTTCTATTTTTTTTAATTATTGGAACAAATTTTACGTAACTGCTATATTTCATTTTTAATGCCTTCTATTTTATAATATTACTAGCTGACCCGGCAAACGTTGTTTTGGATTATGACATGATGGGGAAAACCCTTCAAACCGTTAAGCACAGAATCATAAAAGTATGATTGCAAATAGAAAGTCGTACAGTGTATAGAAAAACACACTTTCGATGTTTTCCAATTTTCCGGCTTTCCCTTTGGATTTTTCCGGATTTTCTTCTTTGCTAAACCACCTCGAGAGTAAGACAAACAAAACAAAAAAAAATCATCCAAATCGGTCGAGTCGTTCTCGAGTTTTTGCGTTACTGACACTTGGCGATTGATTTTTATATATATATATAGATTTGACCCTTGCCTACTTTAAATTATATTCTTATCAGAATCTGCATTTGTCATTACTGATACTACTATCTATTAACTATCTTTTTTATCTTCCAAACACCTATAAACGTTCAATAGTTATCATTTCCTTAATAATTTGCTCCAATTCAGATTTATTCAATAAACTATTTTCAAACATCCTCGACCTTTTGAATGGGTCAAAATAGATTGTATTAATACCCCATATTTAACCAACACCAACCCATAGTGTATCATAACATTATATATTATTTGGAGCCACGATTTATGTGACTAACACGATCGAGCAATGCATACGTGCATGACTCACGATAGACTAAATAAAAAACATTTTGTGCAAATGCAGCACTGACAGTAATTAATTACTTTCAAAAAGTAATTCATTTGTTAAGTACTTATTAACAAATATGGAAATTACCAGTTACAATTACCATATTTTGAAAAGCAATTCAATTCCAGGACAAATCAACAAAAAGGAATTTAATTAGTAATTTAATTACAAAGTAATTAATTCCTGCCCAGCTCTGCATAGACTGTTGCAACACCTAACCTGCTAACCTTGAATTTGATATAGACTGACAGTGCCACCAACAATAAACTTCAGACCTGCCAAATATAACACGTATCACAGGCGACTCTAATTACAAATGTATTTGATCTTTCAGCATTTCCATTTCTTATGGTCTATGGAAAAAGTATCCCTAGTAGGTCATCTTTAGTTATGTGAAACTGACCTGACAAAATTTCAGGTATCCTTTTTAAAATTTGGTTATAATTTTTGACAATTGGCAAATACACGTCTAGCTATAATCCATTCAGTTAAGTCCCGTGACGTTTATGCTGTCAAATGAAAATTTTGGAGTGTACTTTAATTACAAAACCTATCAACTTTTTTAGTGAATGTACTGAACGTCAAACTTGTAAGTAAGGTTCTGAAAAATTATTTGTTATTTTGCTAAACTTAAATATGAATCGTAGTTTTAGTGAAACAAAGTAAAAACATAATTTATTAATAACTTTAGTAAGTAATCATTATATATGCAACCAAATAAAATGAAATGTAATTAAATAATTCAAATGTCAAAGTGAAGGTAAAAAACAAAACCTTGAAATTTAAAGTGAAAATGGCGCCAACATAAAATGCAAAAATTACTAACACCCTACTAGCGATTTTCTATTAATCAACTGATAGTGACTTTTACGTCATGGGAGTTTTCTGAATGGATTATAAAAATATTTGTCAAACGTCAAAAATTATAACCTAATTTTGAAAAGGATACGTGATATTTTGTCAGATCAGTTTCAATAGCTAATAGTGTATTACTTTACAAGGGATGTTGGTACACTACCGAGGACCGTTTGATGCAAGGTGCGAGGTAGTGTAAATCTTCCTACATCCTGTGTAAAGTACATAATTTTTGTCACTACCTATATTTCCTTATGTAAAATAAATGGTAATAGCGTAAAATTATTACATATGCTAAGTTATAGTAGCCTACTTCGGAGCTTGGGACGTTGTTGCAGCGCTGGGACGTTTTGTTTGACAGTTATAAACGCACTGTGAAAAATGCCTGAATTCGATTGCGAGTGCTGTTTTACGAGCTTTGTGCTTGTGTTCTGATTAAAAATGGATAATAGTATGAGCAATAATGGTTTTCTTCATGTTAATCAAATGGCAGATATGGCATCTCGTCAGTTATAGTAAATGCGGGATGTAAGTAATTCACTTCTCGAGGGAAGTAAGTAAATTGTCATGGAAAGTAACAATTTTTGTAAATGTTTCCTACATCCCTCAAATCACACAGTGTAAGGATCACTTGCAAGGAAGGTAGTGAAAAAACATATGTACTTCTCCGAAAGGCCATAAGAAATAGATATATCTCTACTCCTTTGTGCCCCTGCCGCCGCCCTCTCAACCACCGGAAACCAGGCACTTTTCCGAATTAATTATCAGCAATTTTAAGAGAGTATAATAAGACGGTATATTTTCTTGATGATATGACGCAACTATTTTTGTTGATGACTCGTAGGCTATGTGTATAGGTATATGTTACTAAAAACCTTGCAAGGGTGCCGAGTGTTAACAGTTTCCAAGAAAGACAGGTGTGACAAAGGAATCATCTGGATGGGACAAGAAAATGTTCAGCCATGAGTTGTTATACCAGTAAACTCGTGAATAAAAATTTCAAATGTTTTTGAGGAAAGTTATAGGCAATAACTATGTAATACGAGGAATGCTCTGTTAATAATTTGTAGCAGGCCATGGAAGCTCAATTGGCTAGAAACAATTGCAACAATTGAATGTCGCATTAGTTGACATTCATTACCCACAATTGTCAAATGTTCGTTCCAATCTTCTTGTGAAACGTTGTTAATTTTGTAAGTTAAGTAGTTGTGCATTTTTAATTCAGTTAAAATGAGCATTCCGTGAACTGCCTTTAGAGCTATGACTTTCTATGACTATAAAAGACAGTTGGGATACCAGCAAAGCCATGAAAATTTGATAGCAGCTTTTGGCGATGCTGCCCCTTCATTATCCGCTGTTAGTCATTGGTTCCGCGAATTTCGACGAGGGTGAGAGCTGCTAGAAGACGAAGCAAGACCTGCGGAAGCTGCCTGTTCAGAAAATGTTGATCGTGTCGCAAGCTTGATTCAGTCCAATCGAAATATTACTTATAGGGAGATTCAGGAGGAAGTGAAGATTGGATCCTCGGCAGGGAATACCATTTTGCATAAACATCTTGGGGTAAGAAAGCTAGCAAGCCTTTGGATACCGCATTTGCTGTCAGAAAGTCAAATACGGGATCGAGTAGACTGGTGTAAATTTATGTTGCAAAAATTTGACGGAGGAGCTTCCAAGCAAGTGGCATACATTGTAACAGGTGACGAATCTTGGGTATAGAGTTATGACCCTGAAACTAAACAGCAGTTTAGTGTTTGGGTATTCAAAGATGAAGTCTTGCCCGCAAAAGCAATTCTTGGCAGAAGCGTCAATAAGAAAATGATTGCTGTTTTTTTCCGCCGAAGTGGTTCTGTTGCTGTTACTCCACTTGAAGATTGCAGAACTGTTAATTCTGAATGGTACTGCGAAGTGGCTTTACCACAGATGTTTGGAAAATTACAGACAGGTCGCCAAAGGGCCGGTTTGCCTAACATCTTAGTCCATCATGACAACGCATCCTCCCACACTGCTGCCAGAACATTGGATTTTTTTAAAGATTCGGGAGTTCAATTAGTGACTCATCCTCCGTTTCCAACTGTTAAAAAAATTCTGCGATGTAAAAGATTTTCCAGCGCAGATGCAGCAGTTACAGAATTTCAAAGAATTTTTGAGGACCTTTCAGAAAATGAATTTTCCAAATGTTTTAAAAAGTGGTTTCAAAGAATGCACAAGTGTATTAGGCTGAATGGAGAATATTTTGAATAACAATAAAGATTTTTTGTTAAAAAATGCAACGGTTTTTTAATAACTAACAATTTTCAGCGCAACCCTCGTATAATATTAATTTTTGGATTTTGAGGAGATTTTGGTAAAAATTTAATTTTGCAATTTTTCCAAAATTTAGCTCATACAGAAACTCGAAACAAAAGTTGTAGATAATTCAGACATTTAGAGTAATGGCTAATTTTTTACTATTTGTTATTTAAATATGTATTTAGTAGGAATAGTAGGATGCAAGTATGATCCTTAATATACAGGGCGTTTCATTAATAATTGGAAATATTTTAACTGTAGAATCCTAGGCTCAAAATATTAATATTTAACCTAAATCACTTAGATAAAATGTGGCTCCTTACTGAGATATTGGGTGTTTTATTTAATAATTTAAAAATTATTTTTCCCCATTACTTTAAAACTATTGGACGTGTCCGTATCATATTCGGCAGGAAGTGTAGACACTATAAACCATGGTAAATTATGTTAAATAAACGTTTCTGGCTACTACCAGCGGCGTACGACAGGGGAAAGTGAGTGGTTGACCCTTCCCAAATTCTACTCCACTGGCGGAATTGCAATTGTAGTGCAATTTTTTGATTCTCCAATACCAATAATGTAAATAACATACTCTCCCTGCGTAACGATAAAGTAATTTATTTTTCGAGATATTTAAAGTTAAACATAAAGCTGAACAGTTATTTTGATTTTAATATGTATTAATTATGTCGGTGTTTTTAATCTAAATCAGCAATTTCCTCATCGTTGAATTGGCAGAGGTAGTGAATTTCCGTGGCCGCCTAGAACTCTCGAAGGTAATCCCTTAGATTTCTATTTCTGGGGGCATATAAAATCGCTGGTATACTCGCAAGAAATAAATAATCCTCAAGAACTATGGCAGCAAATAGTAAATTCCGCTAATTTTATTGTCAATCAGCCAAACATATTTTTTAAAGTTAGAAGATCGTTTAGCGAAAGAATTGATAAGCTTAGTGAGATAAACAGGGGTCACATTGAACATTTGTTATAAAAGGTTTTTGATATTTTCGTGTTATTAAAATTGTTCTTTTATTTAGATTATTACAAAATGGTTCTTTTCAGAACCACAATTTTTTGTATGTTGTATGCATCCATGTATTCGTTTCAATAAATTTCATTAAACAACATTGTTTTTTTGTTAATACGGATTAATGTTTCATTTGCGTAATAAATGCAATCTTATGACAAAAAACACCGACATAATTAATACACATTAAAATCAAAATAACTGTGCAGCTTTATGTTTAACTTTAAATATCTCGAAAAATAATTACTTTATCGTTACGAAGGAAGAGTATGTTATTTACATTATTGGTATTGGAGAATCGAAAAATTGTACTAAAATGGCAGTTCTGTCAGTGGCGTAGAATTTGGGAAGGGTCAACCACTCACTTGCCCCTGTCGTACGCCGCTGGTAGTAGCCAGAAACATTTATTTAACATAATTTATCATGGTTTACAGTATCTACACTTCCTGCCAAATATGATACGGATACGTCAAATAGTTTTAAAGTAATGGGGAAAAATCATTTTAAAATTTTTAAATAAAACACCCTGTATCTCAGTAAGGAGCCACATTTTATCTAAGTGATTTAGGTTAAATATTAATATTTTGAGCCCAGGATTCTACAGTTAAAATATTTCCAATTATTAATGAAACACCCTGTATAAGCGCATATTTATAGAAGTTAGGGATTTAATAAATAGTCTTAAAAATAAAAGTAGTCGGGACTATTTTGGTTCAAACAGCAAAATCTTAAAAAGTGTTGTAAATGATATAATTTCTCCCCTTAAAAAACTATTAAACCTGTGTATTAGAGACTATATTTCCATCGATACTGAAAATAGCCAGGGTAGTGCCTATACACAAGAAAGGACCTGTTAACATCATTGACAACTACAGGCCAATATCAATAGTTCCCATCTTCTCTAAAGTTTTTGAATTGGCTTTGAAAAAGAGAATTACTGATTACTTTGAAACAAACAGTTTATTTAACTCTACACAATTTGGTTTTAGGTCTTCTATGTCAACTACGATGGCCATAAATAAGCTTATTGAACTGATTAATGCAGGTTATAATAATGGAGAATACATTGGGGCTATTTTGTGATCTTAGTAAAGCCTTTGATTGTGTCTCCTCCAGGCTGCTTGTGGATAAATTAAGATATTATAAGTTTGATTTGAATAGTTTGAAGCTTATCACATCTTACCTCACCAATAGGAAACAAATGGTTGACATTTTATATGGTCGTACATCAGAACTTGAAGATGTGTCTTATGGTGTGCCCCAAGGTTCAGTGCTAGGGCCGCTGCTCTTTTTGGTCTACGTAAATGATCTTGGAAGCTGTAACCCTAGTGCTGACCTGGTTCTTTTTGCGGACGACACAACTGTTATAAAAAAGGCTAAAGAATTACATGAATTAGAATCAATTATGGAGGAGACACAATCAAAGGTTACAGAATGGTTCACTGCAAATCAGTTAAACATGAATCAGTCTAAAACGGAGGAGCTCTATTTTTCTTTGCGCTCTTTCTCTGATGTAGAATATACAGAATCAGTCAGGTTTTTGGGGGTACAGGTTGACTCAAAACTTTTATGGAATGTTCACATTGATGAATTATGTAAAAAGGTTGCCTCGGCTGTATATGCAATCAGAAATTTGATGAATGTGGTGTCTGAAAGAGTTGTTTTATCAGCATACTGTACGTGTATTGAATCAAGGCTCGCTTATGCTTTATTAGCTTGGGGTCATGCTCCAAATGTTAAGAGAGTCTTTGGTCTTCAAAGAAAAGCCATCAGAGCGATTGCTGAACTTCACTATAGAGCTGAAAATAAAATAGTTTTCGCTTCCCTCTCAAGGCCTACTTGTTTTTCAAAAACTGAAAATATTCTTAAAATTCGTTTTACACCAAGCAGGGCGGAATTCCAAAATATGAAATTCCAATTCGAAAATTTTTGGTCAATCATACCTATTGTAAACTCAATCCGGGGACATACTGTATATAGATTATCACAGAATTCACAAAATAAAAACTGCCATATCGTTCTATGCGCCAAAAATGTTTAATTTATTGTCGCCTCCTATAAAAATGTTACCCGCAAGAGAATTTAATTTGTTAATCAAGAAATACTGGATCAGAAAATGCTTTTATTCCATTGATGAATTTTATATCAATAATTTGTCAGACATGCTTGAAAGTTGAAGGAAAAAATTATTTTATAAAAATAAAGTTAGTATTATTATTATTATTATTATTCTTGTTAGAAGACAGGCAGCATTAAGCTGTTGACGTCTTCTTTCAACAAAAGGTTCAAAGTAGGCATGTCTTTAACAATATCACCGTAAACTAAAATTAAATACAAGATAATATCACAACTAAAATAAAAATGAGATTATTCTAATGGACACAAAATATCTAAGAAATAACACAAAAAAACACATTTATATAGTGTGTTTGAAATTAGAATGGCAAAAGATTAAATTAATAAATAAAATTGATTCAAATGGCACAAGATATATGTGACAGAAAATAAAACATTTTTATATAGTACAAAATGGAAAAATAGTAATTTACGTTACAAGTATAGAAAGTGGAGCTTTTCAGTACGAGTGAGATGTTTCCGGAAGAGGCCGTTAGGCCGAGTCCGGAATTTCGAGATGAGTATGGAAAAGCCACTTTCATACGAGTTTCGTACAATATTCTTTCGTACACTAGCATACAAAACGGAATACTAAATTTATCCTCGTATATAGCAAATAAGTAGAGTAATGTAACGTAACGTAACGTTTTATATGTGTTGTAACTAAGGAAACGTACGGCAAACTGCTACTTTGCCGTACGAATACCGCAAAGTGCAACTTTCTGATGAATAAATTGTACGGCAAAGTAGCTCTTTCAATGCTAGTGTACGAAAAACAAAATTATCTGGCAGCAACTGACACTTTCACTATTATTTAGCACTGGCAATTAAAACTGTAGTTAACATTAGCTATCTATTTTATTCTTGAAGTGATCAATGGTGGTAGAGTTAATGGTTTCTTGAGTCAAATTGTTCCAGTCTTCCACAACGCGATTACTAATAAAGTTCTTCCTGGGATTTAAGGAATATCGTCCCTTCCTTAACTTTAAGTGGTGCCCACGCAGATGGTTTGCTATAGTTGGCTCATACATCACTCTTAAGTCATTTCCACAATTGTAGTGGTCCATTGCGAGAATTTTGAAGGTTTCTATTAGGTCACCCCTTTTCCTACGTGATTCAAGAGTAGTTAAGTGTAAACGTTGTAGTCTTTCTTGGTACGTCAATCTCCCAAAACCTATTGGCATTTTAGTGGCTCTTCGTTGAACACGTGTAAGATTTTAATTAATCTTTATCTACTTTGCGTTCGTACTGAGGCTATTACGCAAACGCGTATCGTAATAGACACAAAGCGATGCTATAATAAAAATACAAAAAATTTTCATTTTTTTGCTTAAAAAAGTGGCAAAGTAGGTAAAATACTGTATGACACCTTGTTTATAAGGCATTTTGTAGCACTTACTCCTTTAGGGCACTCCTCGCTTCGCTCGTTGTACCGTAAATCCGTGCGACCGTGTGTGCTACAAAATGCTTCTTATAAAACTCGTATCATAATATACTATTATTTGTTTTAAAATTGTGTCTTTAAATAGGTACTTGTTTTTGTAAAGTGGAAAAATACCAACATTATTAACGAATGTAAACATTGTATGTATGTAACATGAATAAATATTTGTTTCTTTCTTTCTTTCACTGAAAAGTAAAAGGTATTAACGATGAATGAAGAAATATATATATCGTGTAGATATTTAGAAAATTACTCTTGTATTAAGAATTGTATGAATTTTGTGTTAAGCTGTTGAAGGTGCTGTGCTTTTGTTCAATTCTTGAAATATTAATTTTCTGTTGCAGGTGTCCAGCAATGGCATCGAAGCGATGACTTTGCTCATTGATCGGCCGGGACATGATTTTAGGCCGTATCTGGGGATGATATTGCCAGAAGCGATGGATCGTTTAGGGAATGCCAACGGCATAGTAAGAAAAAACGCACAGTTGCTCATTCTCAAACTGCTTGAGCGTAAGGTGCTCAATCCCCAAACGCTCCTAGATAAACTTACGCCTGGATTCACACACAAGAACGCTAATATGCGCGAAGAGGTTCTGCGTTGTCTTGTGAACACCGTAAACAAGTAAGTAATTTTTGCACTTCGGCTAATGTTTAAAATCTTAATTTGTTCATTAAAATTCTAAGGACTGTTTTGACAAAATTGCCAGATATGAAATTTTAAATACAGTGAAATCTCCCTTACCGGACACCTCTAATAAGCGGACACCTCTCTTACACGGACATTTTGTTGATAACCAACTTGCTTGCGTTAACATTACTAATAATTTCTCTATTAAACGGACACTCTCTTAAACAGACACGGACACCATTTTTCCACAATTTTTAGACTGGGAATCTCTCTTGTACGGACACTTCAAAATGCAGGCCCAGCTAATGTCGTGAGGCGTCAAAACAATCCATAAATCCAACATTTAATAATCATGTTGTTAAATTATAGAATTCTTTTGCAATAGGGGCGGTATTAGGTCAACGCTTTATTCTTGAGCCATTTTCATATTTTCGAACCTCCCCCGTATACGGAAGGGAATATTTTAATTTAGAGAAGTGCATTTTTAATTTGAGAACAAGCAGGGTTTTTTATAAAGAGTGATGAAGTCAAAAATAAACCTTTTTTCCCTCTTTGTAACCCAATCCGGGGACATACCTACTGTATAATTCCACACATTTATCATAAAAAGTGATAATTTCACTTATTTTTAGATTTGTCGATTCTTTTCAACTGTTTCGTTCTATTTTACTGAAAAACTTTCTTGGTCTTTAATCTTATTCATTATTTTACCATTTCAGTGCAAAGGTGCTTTAAAAACAACCCTAGCCAAGTCTGATCCTCTTAAAATAAAGGACCACAATCATCCAACAGATAGTAAGGCTGTAGAGGTGACAAAAGTCGTACAAGACATGAAAACTAGAGCAAAGGACACTCTGGCTAAACCTTTACAGCTATATGCCGAAGCTGTTCAGAACATCGACGACACCGTTCGTGCAAGAATGCCTTTAGAGGATACGATGAAAAGGACTCTGAGAAACCAAAAGTCAAAAGGGGCTCCGCTACAGGTGAATTCATTGAGAGACCTTAAAATTTAAGGTATGTGGATTAGATTTCTAAAAACAGCAGGCATACTTCTATTTATATTCCAAAAACTTTCTATTTACATTACTATTTTAAAATGTTCAATTTTTACAACTGTGCATATGCTAACTTCTGTAATTTATTGCAGGAGATTGGACCACAATTGGGGAAGCCCTTCATCGTTTTTTGCTAAGTGATAATGGCCCAGAAGCAGAAGAAAGGGTGATTGTATTTGCAACAGACACTTCACTCAAGCACCTAAGTGAATCCATGGAGTGGTATATGGACGGGAATTTTGGTCTTGCGCCACCACTTTTTACACAGTTATATGTAATACGTGTACGAGTCAATGGCATTTTTATCACGGCCGCTTATTGTCTTCCTCAAAGAAAAACGCAGGGAACATATGAAGAAATGCTGAGATGCATTATGGCAAAGTGCGTAGAGCAGGATCTGTACCCAGACCCTCTTGTCGTGCATGTAGATTTTGAACGAGCTGTCATGGAGGCTATCAAAGCGATCATCGGAAAACATGTAAACATCAAAGGTTGTTTCTACCACTTAACCCAAAGCACACACAGGAAAATCCAACAGTTGGGACTTGAAGTTCTGTACAGGGAAAACGAAGACGTGAATTTGTTTTGCGGCATGTTGGATGGTTTGGCCTTCCTCCCTATTGCCGAAGTCCCCAATGGCATGAATTTACTGAAAACGCTAATACCACCACAATTAGATGATTTCGTTGATTACTTTGACTCCACGTACGTGTCAGGTACATTTCGGCGAGTTGGGGGAAATGCAGAGGACATGCTGAGACTACGAAATATTCCACCTATGTTTCCGCCAATCCTATGGAACGTGCGAGAGGCCACCATAAACGATCAAGACCGGACCAATAATCAAACAGAAGGTTGGAACCATAGATTCTCGAATCTCGTAGGACATAAACATCCAGGTATTTGGACACTTAATTGAAAAAATGCGACAAGAAGTTGCAACAGATGAAACCAAACTGTTGCAACACCAAAATGGAGTGCATTCAAAGAAGAAAAAAAGGAAAGAGTTTGAAAAAATGCAACAACGTTTAAAAAACTTGTGTATTCAACATGAAAATGGTGAACACAATAATGAAACTTTTTTACGTGCCATAGGACATACTATTAGATTCCAAGTGTATGAATAACTTAGGGTTAATTATAAATTATTAGTTTTTACTTTAGTTTATTTGTGACTATTTATAATAAGCTTGTAGTTTATTTAGCAGTTAATAACTATTAATAAACATAAATTCTTAATATTAACTTTTAATGTTATTTCTTGCGTAATTATTTTAGAACAAAAGTGTATTTAAGCGCTTGAATCATTCGATTTTTTTTTCGCAGCATTTTTCCGCCGGCATTTTTTTCCGCGGCACTTTTATCCGCGGCACTTTTATCCGCCGGCACTTTTTTCCGTGGCACTTTCTTCCGCCGGCACTTTTTTCCAGGCACTTTTTTCCGCGGCACTTTTTTCCTAGATTCATGTAGTGGTTAGTGTCTTAAAAACTTCCAAGTTATTGCAATTCAAAGTACGGTAACAGCAATGAGTAGTGATTTTCATACAATAAAACTTGACCGGATTTGGAAATATCTGCTTAAAGGCCAGAGGTCAAATATCATTCAACTACGATTACCTGCGGTCGTTGCACTAAGATTATTGAATCCTCAGAATTCCCTATTTGTGCGCAATGTGGAAAGAGGTACCATTTTGAATGTTCGAAACCTGAACGTAGCTACAATAAAGTATGTGTAAGTAAAAGGGTTTGGAAATGCCATAATTGTGTCGGAACAGTTACACGTAACAGAGCTAATTCAACCTCAACGGAAAGTCTGCAGAACAAACCTTTGGATATGGCTGCTCTTATCGAAGCTCTGAAAAGCTGCAACAATGCTGATTTAGGCGAAGTTATGAATGTGCTATCTGTAATAAATAATAAGTTCGATTCTGTCGATAAAGGAATGCAAGAGCTTAAAATGCTATGTCATTGATTTCTGTTCAATACGATATAACAAAACCCTAACTGCTAATACAGCTGATCTACAACCATCAAATAGGAAATAGCCCACTTAAAACAGGAAAATAAAGAAAAAGACTGTAATAAAAAACCTCAGCTTCAGTTTATCAAATTTAGAACAATGCACACGAAATCGTAGTCTAGTAATTACTGGTATTAAATAATCTAATGGAGAAGACTGCAAAGAATTGGTTTAAAATTTCTTAAGAACTACATGTTAATATAGTAGTAGACGATATAGACATAGCACATCGTGTACTGACTACTAGAAAATATTTCCCTCCACCAGTAGTAGTCCAAATGAACTCGCGTACCAACGTGAAAATCTTTGAGAAAAAAGAGTGTTGGTTGTAACTAACAAAGATTTTTTTAAAAGTTTAAATTTTTAATGTGTATTGATGTGAGATAGGTGATTTTCCAGTTGAATACCCCTAAAATGGGATTCTTTTGTATCTTTTCCAGTTTGTTTATTAACTCCTATATTAAATAAAACACCCGGTATATTATAAAATTTTTGAATTCAGCTTAAAATTTTAGAGAAAATTCGTCTCTTCAACTAACGCTCTATTTTGTACAGATTCTGTAGAATTTGTATTTTTTGAAAAATTTTGACAAATGCTTAAAAATTAAAATCAAATATTTATCTAATTATAAGATCACTGTAAAAAGAAGTTGTGTGACTGTATCACATCAGATTTTTAGGTATTAATTTGTATTTCCGTTTGGGTTGACTATTTTAACTGGCATAGGCACTGGCCATAAATATTTGATCATTTTCGATTACCATCCCAAGTTTTAGTTTACCTATCCCTTCCTTCACTTTATTTGCTGATATTTCATTACCGTTTTCGGTTTTTAGCTTGGGTCCAGGACAAAACGCCGAATGCCCAAAACTGTGGGCGATTCGGAGGTGACTTTTCCAACAATCAAAGAACTCTTGACAAAATCAAGATATCGTAGTAATTCTTTTGGGAGGCTACAGTTTAGTTGTTGCCACATAAGGTAAAAATAGTCCACTACTGATTGGGTTATTATTTGACCTTGAAAGTTTAAGGTTAAACATGGCTTTTTTGAAGAAATAGAGATTTTGACGAGTAAAACATGTCTAAAAGTATGATCCAATTATGTTTTTGTCAGGGACTTGAATATTTTAACATGCATGCGGCAGTTTGGCCGTTCGGTGAAATGTCTTGCAAGGTAATCGCTGTTATGACCAAAACGCCGACTGCATGTACCAGCGCCAGCGGCCGTAAACAGTTTTGAAATTGCATTCTTGTAGATGACGTTGCAATATGGTAGGTTTGTTTATTTGATTAACTGTTTCTCACTTCAAGACTAGAATTGTGGAAAAACAAATACGATCTGGCTTTCTGAATCTTTTTAATAGTCGCGGCAAACTTGCATAGTACGTATGAGTGCTGACTCATTACGGGAAAAAACTATTCATGGGTCATAAAGTGCAATTAATTCTACACCTACCAATATGTCCACAATGTCTACTTTTTTATTTACAACTGCCTATTTAATACTTATGATGCCGTTCTCAAATTATGATTGACGTTTTGTAGGTAAATGAGGTTATCGATAATAGATACAAAAAGGCATTTGTGATTTAGTTAAACTTGCGACAAATCTGAATTCTGGAGGTACCAACATTGTAATGTAAAAAGAGGTCTAAAAACTCGTTTAAGGTTTTTTGCCTCAGATCCGCAATTCTCTTATAAAGCACCGTTAAAAATTTGAGAAAACAATTTGTTGTTTAGTAAGTTAATTCAAAAATTCGGGGAAATAGAAAAATCTTCGTCCTTTTGTAGTTTTCCATGAAAAGTACAACGTGAAGCACATTTTGCAAACACATTTGGAGAAAACAGTGCCGGCAGGTAATAAAACTGCCGTTCAAAATTAATCCCTCCAATATTCGCTAATTGGTTTAACAAAGGAAATGGCTAGTAGGCAATTTAAATTCTAGAGACTAAATTAAATCAAAATTCCTTACTATAACAACTTGTAGTCATTTATGAACGACTATCAAAAACTTAGCCATATGGAATTGGTTCCGGTATCAAAATTAAATGAACCCAATGCCGCATCACGCAATAATAAAAAAATTAAGTAAACCCAAAAAAATACTGGTGAAGTGTGAAGAATCGGCTGTATTTATCTGGGATTAGTTTAAATAAAGCATTAATGGTTCGGCCAAAACTTCAAGATGACTTGCTTTTAATTATTCTTAGATTTAGATTGCACATATTTGTTTTAAACCGCCGATATAAGCAAAATATATCTGCAAATATTATTCTCTCCAAAGGATCGATAATAGCAAAGGATTTTATGTAGGACTAACTTTAATTAGAAGACCTACTTAAAGGAATGCAGATGAGAAACACATTAAATTACTGTAATGTTAGTAAAAACTTACATATCTTGACTGCATACTTCAAAAAGAGTACAATACTTTAATAACGACAATAGAGTATTCTTACAAATGTTACTCTGCGTTTTTCATTAATTCATTTTATTTTACAAAAATGATAAAATACCCATTAAGAGACTTGATATTATAATTAGTAAAAGATTAACACTTTGCCATTTGAAATTCAAATATTTTAAGTTCTATAAGTTGTATTATAAAAAATGTACCACTCCTAAGAAGACGCATATACAGGGTGATATTGAAATGCACTTATAGGTACCTATATTGAAATCTCACATAAATAATGAATAAACAAGTAGATCTGTAAAATTTTCGTATACAGCGTCTTCCGAAAAATTCGCAACAAATGGAAAACTGTTTCATTATTGATTTCTCAAAAAGTTTGTGCATCATTTAAAATTAGTTTTAGGAATATATTTTTCAAGTGTTTTACGGTTTGACGAGAAATAGAATTAATCTAAAGTGTCAGGAATAAACTACCTTTATTTCTAAAAAGAAAAATATGGCATTTAAAAATTAAGTTCAAATATACAGTTTCAATAAAAACATTTAATTTTTATTTTTAATCGTTCATTTATTTTAAAAGTCAACGAAACTGAATTTTCCTCATTAAACGTTTATTATATCATATGCTCTGATATTTTTAAAAACCACTAGTATTTGGGCTTGCCGACACCTATTCAAAAAATCAAAGGTACTTGATTTGTGGAATACGCTTATACCCAAAACTTTTTCGAGTATCACTTGACGATGCGATAGACTATCTGTGTTGCCACCGCAAATAAAGTCACCCGGAATAAAAGTTACTGGAAAGAAAGTCAGCGGAAAAAGGCATCAAGAAGAAACCGCCGGAAAAAAGTCACCAGGAAAGAGCCTCGAGAAAAAAATTAAATAAGTAGTGCAATAACAACATTTTATTTTATTGTATACCATCTGTAATCTACATACTACATACAATACTGTAAGTAATATAATTAAGAAAACAATTATTTATCTAAATTTATTCTCTGGGGAAGCGGTAATAGTTCGGGTTTCTTGGGTGTTTTCTGGCACAGAGATTGTAACCTGGCTTGTAAATACTCATATTGCCGAAGCCTTTTCCTCGTAGTTGGTATACCAGCTTCATTTTGCAATATCTTTGTAGTATCCACTGCCAGTTCTTGCCTCATTTTGTTTATGAGATGCAAAATATCGCCTTCCTCTAACAAATAGTTTTTGAGTTATACCGCCAACAGACAGACGGAAAGACAGAATGCGGAATTGAACAAAACATGTTTTTCATCATCTCGGAACCTTAAAACGTGAAGATCTGAAGAAATCTCGGCTAGCGCGTTTTCACGATTACAATAATTCCTTGGTCTTTTAGTCGAGGGAAGTAAAAATGTAAGGGATATTTAAAAATAATAAACACGGCGACGACGTTTCCTGTGTGTTTCGACAACTTTTTCTCCAGTAATTTTGTTTCCGGTGACTTTCTTTCCGAGTGCCTTTTTTTCCGAGTGATTCATTTTCCGATGGACTTTTTTTCCGGTGACTCTTTCTGGTGTAATTTTTTTTCGAGCGATTTTTTTACGGGGGCTTTAATTCTGTGACTTTTTCCGCTACCAGGTGTTGGGTTACTTTACTGTGACACGTAACTTTTCGAAATTTTGAAGGGCCGTAACTTTATTTTTTTATTGCTTAGCAGTCTTTAGCGTTTCATCTAATATTTTCTACGGCCCACATGTCCTATACCAAAATAATAGATGGTTTAGGGCCGGTTCTACATTGCAAGTATGTATCTATATACCCAGGGTAAGCCCTCCGAGGTATAATTGTCATAGTTTCCTTTGTTACAGAAATCGTTTCTATAGTTCATTCAAATTCAAGATAGAGCAAAATATGCAACCCAAGTTACAAATATCAACAGTCAGTTGATTACTAATTTGATTTTATTAAAATGTAGATCATAGGACTGTACGTAGTATAATATATGTACTTAGAGGTTATAGTTTTTGTCAAATTTGCAAAGCTTGAAATTGGAAAATTGTGCAACGTCGACCTAAATTAAATTTGCTGAATGTGATTTGAGAATGTATTTACCCACTAAAAAATGTTGCAAATGGCCTCCTTAAGGAAAGATTTATATTAAAAACATGACACATTGATTTTGACATTCATAAAGACAGCAACAAGGTCATGCCTCTCTGTTCTAAATTTTAATAAAATTATATTAGTAATCAACTTACTGCTGATATTTGTAACTTGGGTTGCAGATTTTGCTCTATGTTGAATCTGAATGAACTGTAGAGTATTTATTCCTCGGATAACTTTATCCTTGATTTGTAAAGCCGGCCCTTATTAGATAATTCGTTTTTTTTAAATTCACTCATATATCATCCATACATACCCAGTGTGCCATAGAAAGCAAGTGCTTTTTACTGAAAAATCGAATAAATCCAGAACTTCTAAAGCGAATTTCAAAAATCGAACGCATTTATAAAACTTAGAAAGGAAAAAAGTCAGATATGTAAAAATATACAGGGGAGTAAAAGCATAAAACCAGTAACAACAATCCAGTCTCGCAGACTAAAACATGAGGAAGTACAACTTAGCTACCAATTCCTTTTTGAAACAGAAATGCTCGAAGTTGACTGGGTTAAATATGATGATAAAACAGAAGCTATTGGAAGCAAAGTTAAAAAAAATTATCGGCGGCAGAAAAGGTATGTGGTGTAAAAAATCATACTATTAAGACAAGGACAAAACAAACGGCTTGGCAATCAAGTAAAATTGCATCAAAGTTGAAGAAAAAGAAACAGTTATGGCACAGCTACCTCACAACAAAATGCAGTGGACTATGAGCTTTATAAACAACGTTGAATAAAAATAAACAAAATGGTAAATAATGCTAAGAAACAAAGTTTGGAAGATGAGTTTGGGGGAAAATGGAACATAACTTAAAAAACAGAAGCTTTTTTGTAACAGCACTATGAAGATATACTTGGGCAACATAATAGCGATGCAGATGACACAACGAAAAGTGATCAACAACATATCAGAGTCGAATAGTAAAGCATGCAAACTACATAATTAGAACAAGCAATATTAACATTAAAAGTTAGTAAAGCCTCTGGACATGACAAGATAAGTCCAGAAATGATTAAGTATTTAGGACCGAAGGGCTTACACACATTTGTAATTCTGGTCAATTCTGCTTGGAAACATAAAAACATTGAAATAGAAAAAAACGAAAAGAGGTATGACGTTGAAACTTTATACACTGCTCAAAAAAATTAAAGGAGCGCCTATTAAAAATCTTCCAAAATTACGGTTAATACAAATTTTGAAACAATACTCAGTCTATAAATTTTCCAAGGTATAGTGACAGTGTTTCCATTATGAAATCCCTGAAAACAATAACCTACAACAATCAAATACTGATTGTCGTATAAACGTGTAACAATTTAAGTCGACTTTTACTAGGTGCTCCTTAATATTTTGAGCAGTGTATATAAGTTTTATTTACTATCTAGATGCGAGAACAGCTTTTGAAGAAAATCTCATAACCGGAAGTATGGTGTTTACTCTTGTGATTTTTCAGATTTTCTCGATTTTTTCAAAACCTCTCTAATGATGTTTTTCAAACGTTACATTGTTATTACATTTTTAATGTGTATTGATGTGAGATAAGTGATTTTCCAGTTGAATACCTCGAAAATGAGTTTCTTTTTTTATTAACTCCAATTTTAAATAGAACAGCCTGTATTAAAACTTTAGAGATAATTTGTCTTTTCAACTAACTCTATTTTTACAGTTTCTGTAAAATGTGTAATTTTTAAAATTTTTTAACAAATGCTTAAAAATTCAAAATATTTTTTTTTGGCTAACTATAAGATCACTCTAAAAGGAAGTTGTGTGCGTGTATCACACCAGATTTTTTTTATCGTATTCTGATTGTTAATGCTACAACTATAGTTTCATCAATCTATACAAGAGAAACTCGTAAACTGTCAATGTCAATTTTTTTAAATATTTGCTGAGTGTACCTGGAAATTACAGTTTTTTGTTTGAAAATATACTTAGGATCTAGTAATTTCTAGTAATATTTAAAGTTAGGTTATGTTACATGTGTCAAAAGTTTTTCCATGTAATAATTAACAACTTATAGCCTTTTTTCCCTTTTTAATAATAAAACCCTTTTTCATTTCTGTTCCATTGCAATTGAAGTGTATGCACAAAAATTAAAGAATTTTGGAGATTATTTTTTTACAAGAAGGTGTGACATGTCAAGTTTTTTAATTTCAAAAATTTCAGTGCTGCCAATATCAGCAAGCAGAGGTTCCAAAACAGAATTTAAACAAGGTGCCAACTTGACACCGTTTTGACAGATCACGAATTTTGTATTTTGTGAATGGATAGTAGACAACTTTAAGGTTTTTGTTACTCACCTGCTTTAAAAAATATGCCGCTATATGACAAATTCGGAGATTTTTAAAACGTTTTGTCAAATTTTTAACGGTGTTTTATAAGAGAACTAGCAAGATGCCCGTTCTTCGTACGGGTAACAAATGTTTTTTTTTCTAAATTTCAAATGAATTCTAGGGCGCCCCCACCCCCTCACTCAATATGCTAACAAACGCCGCAAAACAATATTGTTGGAAAAAAGAAACAAAATTCTTCCAAAAAATTCCTCCACAACTCTTTTTTATGCTTCACGTACCCCTTGGAAATGTGTATGTAATTGTCGTTCTCCTTGTATATATTGATAAAACTATAGTTTTAGTATAACAATGAGATAAAATTTAAATATATATGTACAAACTAAATATTGTATTCATAAATTACAGCAAGATAAACTTAACACCTTACCCCTCCTTTTCAGTTTTTCATTTTTACCGCTTTAGGGGTAACATTAAAATCCGTTAAACCCCTTTCTAAATATTTTAAGAATACAGCCGTATGCAAAAAAAACAATGTTCTAACTCAATCAACATAGGAGATACAACGGGTTCTTTAATTCACCCCGAATCCAGAATTGCACCTTGGTTAATTTGGGAAAATCCTGAAAATTGTTTTTAGACCTTTGTATTGGATACCTATGCATGCAAAAAACCAAGTCGATATCTTATGGAGTTAAGAGATATTGAAGAATTCGTGAAAACACAGTTCACCGTTTTTCACCCCAGGGGTAACATTTTAAAATCCCTTAAACCACTTTCTAAATGTTTTAAGAAGACATTTATATGCCAAAAAAGGATGCTCTAGCTCAATAAACATAAGAGATATGAAGGGTTCTTTAATTCACCCCGAATTAAGATTTGCACTTTTAGGGGCTGATTATGGCAAAATCCTGAAATGACACTTGTATTGGACACATATGCAAGCAAACACCAAGTCGATATCTTATCGGGTCTAAGAGATATTGAGGAATTCGTGAAAATACAGTTTACCCCTTTTCACCCCCTTAGGGGTAAAATTGTAAAGTCCCTTAAACTACTTTCTAAATATTTTAAGAATATATCTATATGCCAAAAAAAGGAATGTTCTAGCTCAATAAACCTAGGAGTTACAAAGGGTTCTTTAATTCACCCCAAATCCAGATTTGCACCTTTAGGGGTCGATTAGGGAAAAATCCTGAAATGTGTTTTTAGATACTTCTATTGGACACTTATGCAAGCAAACACCAAGTCGCTATCTTATCGGGTGTAAGAGATATTCAGGAATTCGTGAAAACACAGTTTACCCCTTTTCACCCCCTTAGGGTTAAAATTTTCAAATTCCCTTAAACCGCTTTCTAAATATTTTAAAAATACATCTATACGCCAAAAAAGAATGTTCTAACTCAATAAACATAGGAGATACGAAGGGTTCTTTAATTCACCCCCAATCCAGATTTGCACCTTTAAGGGTTGATTAGGGCAAAATCCTAAAATACGTTTCTAGGTATTTGCATTGATAATCTTTGCAAGCAAACGCCAAATTGATATCTTATCGAGTTTTAGAGATATTGAAGAATTCGTGAAAACACATTTTACCTCTTTTCACCCCCTTAGGGGTCGAATTCTAAAAAATCCCTTCTTAGCACTACCTTACATAACAAATTGAACCTGCCACCCAAATTTCAAGTTTCTAGTGCCAGTGGTTTCGGCTCTGCGTTGATTAGTCAGGGTTGTGACTTTCCTTTATATATGTATAGATTACGGATCTGAGGCAAAAAACCTTAAACGATTTGTTTCCTCTTTTTACGTTACAATGTTGCTACCTCCAAAATTCACCCTGTATAATTATTGCATTTGTCGGAGGTTTAACTAAATCACAAACGCCTTTTTGTATCTATTATCGATAACCTCATTTACCTACAAAACGTCAATCATAACTAGAGAACGGCATCGGCCGGGACATGATTTTAGGCCGTATCTGGGGATGATATTGCCAGAAGCGATGGATCGTTTAGGGAATGCCAACGGCATAGTAAGAAAAAACGCACAGTTGCTCATTCTCAAACTGCTTGAGCGTAAGGTGCTCAATCCCCAAACGCTCCTAGATAAACTTACGCCTGGATTCACACACAAGAACGCTAATATGTGCGAAGAGGTTCTGCGTTGTCTTGTGAACACCGTAAACAAGTAAGTAATTTTTGCACTTCGGCTAATGTTTAAAATCTTAATTTGTTCATTAAAATTCTAAGGACTGTTTTGACAAAATTGCCAGATATGAAATTTTAAATACAGTGAAATCTCCCTTACCGGACACCTCTAATAAGCGGACACCTCTCTTACACGGACATTTTGTTGATAACCAACTTGCTTGCGTTAACATTACTAATAATTTCTCTATTAAACGGACACTCTCTTAAACAGACACGGACACCATTTTTCCACAATTTTTAGACTGGGAATCTCTCTTGTACGGACACTTCAAAATGCAGGCCCAGCTAATGTCGTGAGGCGTCAAAACAATCCATAAATCCAACATTTAATAATCATGTTGTTAAATTATAGAATTCTTTTGCAATAGGGGCGGTATTAGGTCAACGCTTTATTCTTGAGCCATTTTCATATTTTCGAACCTCCCCCGTATACGGAAGGGAATATTTTAATTTAGAGAAGTGCATTTTTAATTTGAGAACAAGCAGGGTTTTTTATAAAGAGTGATGAAGTCAAAAATAAACCTTTTTTCCCTCTTTGTAACCCAATCCGGGGACATACCTACTGTATAATTCCACACATTTATCATAAAAAGTGATAATTTCACTTATTTTTAGATTTGTCGATTCTTTTCAACTGTTTCGTTCTATTTTACTGAAAAACTTTCTTGGTCTTTAATCTTATTCATTATTTTACCATTTCAGTGCAAAGGTGCTTTAAAAACAACCCTAGCCAAGTCTGATCCTCTTAAAATAAAGGACCACAATCATCCAACAGATAGTAAGGCTGTAGAGGTGACAAAAGTCGTACAAGACATGAAAACTAGAGCAAAGGACACTCTGGCTAAACCTTTACAGCTATATGCCGAAGCTGTTCAGAACATCGACGACACCGTTCGTGCAAGAATGCCTTTAGAGGATACGATGAAAAGGACTCTGAGAAACCAAAAGTCAAAAGGGGCTCCGCTACAGGTGAATTCATTGAGAGACCTTAAAATTTAAGGTATGTGGATTAGATTTCTAAAAACAGCAGGCATACTTCTATTTATATTCCAAAAACTTTCTATTTACATTACTATTTTAAAATGTTCAATTTTTACAACTGTGCATATGCTAACTTCTGTAATTTATTGCAGGAGATTGGACCACAATTGGGGAAGCCCTTCATCGTTTTTTGCTAAGTGATAATGGCCCAGAAGCAGAAGAAAGGGTGATTGTATTTGCAACAGACACTTCACTCAAGCACCTAAGTGAATCCATGGAGTGGTATATGGACGGGAATTTTGGTCTTGCGCCACCACTTTTTACACAGTTATATGTAATACGTGTACGAGTCAATGGCATTTTTATCACGGCCGCTTATTGTCTTCCTCAAAGAAAAACGCAGGGAACATATGAAGAAATGCTGAGATGCATTATGGCAAAGTGCGTAGAGCAGGATCTGTACCCAGACCCTCTTGTCGTGCATGTAGATTTTGAACGAGCTGTCATGGAGGCTATCAAAGCGATCATCGGAAAACATGTAAACATCAAAGGTTGTTTCTACCACTTAACCCAAAGCACACACAGGAAAATCCAACAGTTGGGACTTGAAGTTCTGTACAGGGAAAACGAAGACGTGAATTTGTTTTGCGGCATGTTGGATGGTTTGGCCTTCCTCCCTATTGCCGAAGTCCCCAATGGCATGAATTTACTGAAAACGCTAATACCACCACAATTAGATGATTTCGTTGATTACTTTGACTCCACGTACGTGTCAGGTACATTTCGGCGAGTTGGGGGAAATGCAGAGGACATGCTGAGACTACGAAATATTCCACCTATGTTTCCGCCAATCCTATGGAACGTGCGAGAGGCCACCATAAACGATCAAGACCGGACCAATAATCAAACAGAAGGTTGGAACCATAGATTCTCGAATCTCGTAGGACATAAACATCCAGGTATTTGGACACTTAATTGAAAAAATGCGACAAGAAGTTGCAACAGATGAAACCAAACTGTTGCAACACCAAAATGGAGTGCATTCAAAGAAGAAAAAAAGGAAAGAGTTCGAAAAAATGCAACAACGTTTAAAAAACTTGTGTATTCAACATGAAAATGGTGAACACAATAATGAAACTTTTTTACGTGCCATAGGACATACTATTAGATTCCAAGTGTATGAATAACTTAGGGTTAATTATAAATTATTAGTTTTTACTTTAGTTTATTTGTGACTATTTATAATAAGCTTGTAGTTTATTTAGCAGTTAATAACTATTAATAAACATAAATTCTTAATATTAACTTTTAATGTTATTTCTTGCGTAATTATTTTAGAACAAAAGTGTATTTAAGCGCTTGAATCATTCGATTTTTTTTTCGCAGCATTTTTCCACCGGCATTTTTTTCCGCGGCACTTTTATCCGCGGCACTTTTATCCGCCGGCACTTTTTTCCGTGGCACTTTCTTCCGCCGGCACTTTTTTCCAGGCACTTTTTTCCGCGGCACTTTTTTCCTAGATTCATGTAGTGGTTAGTGTCTTAAAAACTTCCAAGTTATTGCAATTCAAAGTACGGTAACAGCAATGAGTAGTGATTTTCATACAATAAAACTTGACCGGATTTGGAAATATCTGCTTAAAGGCCAGAGGTCAAATATCATTCAACTACGATTACCTGCGGTCGTTGCACTAAGATTATTGAATCCTCAGAATTCCCTATTTGTGCGCAATGTGGAAAGAGGTACCATTTTGAATGTTCGAAACCTGAACGTAGCTACAATAAAGTATGTGTAAGTAAAAGGGTTTGGAAATGCCATAATTGTGTCGGAACAGTTACACGTAACAGAGCTAATTCAACCTCAACGGAAAGTCTGCAGAACAAACCTTTGGATATGGCTGCTCTTATCGAAGCTCTGAAAAGCTGCAACAATGCTGATTTAGGCGAAGTTATGAATGTGCTATCTGTAATAAATAATAAGTTCGATTCTGTCGATAAAGGAATGCAAGAGCTTAAAATGCTATGTCATTGATTTCTGTTCAATACGATATAACAAAACCCTAACTGCTAATACAGCTGATCTACAACCATCAAATAGGAAATAGCCCACTTAAAACAGGAAAATAAAGAAAAAGACTGTAATAAAAAACCTCAGCTTCAGTTTATCAAATTTAGAACAATGCACACGAAATCGTAGTCTAGTAATTACTGGTATTAAATAATCTAATGGAGAAGACTGCAAAGAATTGGTTTAAAATTTCTTAAGAACTACATGTTAATATAGTAGTAGACGATATAGACATAGCACATCGTGTACTGACTACTAGAAAATATTTCCCTCCACCAGTAGTAGTCCAAATGAACTCGCGTACCAACGTGAAAATCTTTGAGAAAAAAGAGTGTTGGTTGTAACTAACAAAGATTTTTTTAAAAGTTTAAATTTTTAATGTGTATTGATGTGAGATAGGTGATTTTCCAGTTGAATACCCCTAAAATGGGATTCTTTTGTATCTTTTCCAGTTTGTTTATTAACTCCTATATTAAATAAAACACCCGGTATATTATAAAATTTTTGAATTCAGCTTAAAATTTTAGAGAAAATTCGTCTCTTCAACTAACGCTCTATTTTGTACAGATTCTGTAGAATTTGTATTTTTTGAAAAATTTTGACAAATGCTTAAAAATTAAAAATCAAATATTTATCTAATTATAAGATCACTGTAAAAAGAAGTTGTGTGACTGTATCACATCAGATTTTTAGGTATTAATTTGTATTTCCGTTTGGGTTGACTATTTTAACTGGCATAGGCACTGGCCATAAATATTTGATCATTTTCGATTACCATCCCAAGTTTTAGTTTACCTATCCCTTCCTTCACTTTATTTGCTGATATTTCATTACCGTTTTCGGTTTTTAGCTTGGGTCCAGGACAAAACGCCGAATGCCCAAAACTGTGGGCGATTCGGAGGTGACTTTTCCAACAATCAAAGAACTCTTGACAAAATCAAGATATCGTAGTAATTCTTTTGGGAGGCTACAGTTTAGTTGTTGCCACATAAGGTAAAAATAGTCCACTACTGATTGGGTTATTATTTGACCTTGAAAGTTTAAGGTTAAACATGGCTTTTTTGAAGAAATAGAGATTTTGACGAGTAAAACATGTCTAAAAGTATGATCCAATTATGTTTTTGTCAGGGACTTGAATATTTTAACATGCATGCGGCAGTTTGGCCGTTCGGTGAAATGTCTTGCAAGGTAATCGCTGTTATGACCAAAACGCCGACTGCATGTACCAGCGCCAGCGGCCGTAAACAGTTTTGAAATTGCATTCTTGTAGATGACGTTGCAATATGGTAGGTTTGTTTATTTGATTAACTGTTTCTCACTTCAAGACTAGAATTGTGGAAAAACAAATACGATCTGGCTTTCTGAATCTTTTTAATAGTCGCGGCAAACTTGCATAGTACGTATGAGTGCTGACTCATTACGGGAAAAAACTATTCATGGGTCATAAAGTGCAATTAATTCTACACCTACCAATATGTCCACAATGTCTACTTTTTTATTTACAACTGCCTATTTAATACTTATGATGCCGTTCTCAAATTATGATTGACGTTTTGTAGGTAAATGAGGTTATCGATAATAGATACAAAAAGGCGTTTGTGATTTAGTTAAACTTGCGACAAATCTGAATTCTGGAGGTACCAACATTGTAATGTAAAAAGAGGTCTAAAAACTCGTTTAAGGTTTTTTTGCCTCAGATCCGCAATTCTCTTATAAAGCACCGTTAAAAATTTGAGAAAACAATTTGTTGTTTAGTAAGTTAATTCAAAAATTCGGGGAAATAGAAAAATCTTCGTCCTTTTGTAGTTTTCCATGAAAAGTACAACGTGAAGCACATTTTGCAAACACATTTGGAGAAAACAGTGCCGGCAGGTAATAAAACTGCCGTTCAAAATTAATCCCTCCAATATTCGCTAATTGGTTTAACAAAGGAAATGGCTAGTAGGCAATTTTAAATTCTAGAGACTAAATTAAATCAAAATTCCTTACTATAACAACTTGTAGTCATTTATGAACGACTATCAAAAACTTAGCCATATGGAATTGGTTCCGGTATCAAAATTAAATGAACCCAATGCCGCATCACGCAATAATAAAAAAATTAAGTAAACCCAAAAAAATACTGGTGAAGTGTGAAGAATCGGCTGTATTTATCTGGGATTAGTTTAAATAAAGCATTAATGGTTCGGCCAAAACTTCAAGATGACTTGCTTTTAATTATTCTTAGATTTAGATTGCACATATTTGTTTTAACCGCCGATATAAGCAAAATATATCTGCAAATATTATTCTCTCCAAAGGATCGATAATAGCAAAGGATTTTATGTAGGACTAACTTTAATTAGAAGACCTACTTAAAGGAATGCAGATGAGAAACACATTAAATTACTGTAATGTTAGTAAAAACTTACATATCTTGACTGCATACTTCAAAAAGAGTACAATACTTTAATAACGACAATAGAGTATTCTTACAAATGTTACTCTGCGTTTTTCATTAATTCATTTTATTTTACAAAAATGATAAAATACCCATTAAGAGACTTGATATTATAATTAGTAAAAGATTAACACTTTGCCATTTGAAATTCAAATATTTTAAGTTCTATAAGTTGTATTATAAAAAATGTACCACTCCTAAGAAGACGCATATACAGGGTGATATTGAAATGCACTTATAGGTACCTATATTGAAATCTCACATAAATAATGAATAAACAAGTAGATCTGTAAAATTTTCGTATACAGCGTCTTCCGAAAAATTCGCAACAATGGAAAACTGTTTTCATTATTGATTTCTCAAAAAGTTTGTGCATCATTTAAAATTAGTTTTAGGAATATATTTTTCAAGTGTTTTACGGTTTGACGAGAAATAGAATTAATCTAAAGTGTCAGGAATAAACTACCTTTATTTCTAAAAAGAAAAATATGGCATTTAAAAATTAAGTTCAAATATACAGTTTCAATAAAAACATTTAATTTTTATTTTTAATCGTTCATTTATTTTAAAAGTCAACGAAACTGAATTTTCCTCATTAAACGTTTATTATATCATATGCTCTGATATTTTTAAAAACCACTAGTATTTGGGCTTGCCGACACCTATTCAAAAAATCAAAGGTACTTGATTTGTGGAATACGCTTATACCCAAAACTTTTTCGAGTATCACTTGACGATGCGATAGACTATCTGTGTTGCCACCGCAAATAAAGTCACCCGGAATAAAAGTTACTGGAAAGAAAGTCAGCGGAAAAAGGCATCAAGAAGAAACCGCCGGAAAAAAGTCACCAGGAAAGAGCCTCGAGAAAAAAATTAAATAAGTAGTGCAATAACAACATTTTATTTTATTGTATACCATCTGTAATCTACATACTACATACAATACTGTAAGTAATATAATTAAGAAAACAATTATTTATCTAAATTTATTCTCTGGGGAAGCGGTAATAGTTCGGGTTTCTTGGGTGTTTTCTGGCACAGAGATTGTAACCTGGCTTGTAAATACTCATATTGCCGAAGCCTTTTCCTCGTAGTTGGTATACCAGCTTCATTTTGCAATATCTTTGTAGTATCCACTGCCAGTTCTTGCCTCATTTTGTTTATGAGATGCAAAATATCGCCTTCCTCTAACAAATAGTTTTTGAGTTATACCGCCAACAGACAGACGGAAAGACAGAATGCGGAATTGAACAAAACATGTTTTTCATCATCTCGGAACCTTAAAACGTGAAGATCTGAAGAAATCTCGGCTAGCGCGTTTTCACGATTACAATAATTCCTTGGTCTTTTAGTCGAGGGAAGTAAAAATGTAAGGGATATTTAAAAATAATAAACACGGCGACGACGTTTCCTGTGTGTTTCGACAACTTTTTCTCCAGTAATTTTGTTTCCGGTGACTTTCTTTCCGAGTGCCTTTTTTTCCGAGTGATTCATTTTCCGATGGACTTTTTTTCCGGTGACTCTTTCTGGTGTAATTTTTTTTCGAGCGATTTTTTTACGGGGGCTTTAATTCTGTGACTTTTTCCGCTACCAGGTGTTGGGTTACTTTACTGTGACACGTAACTTTTCGAAATTTTGAAGGGCCGTAACTTTATTTTTTTATTGCTTAGCAGTCTTTAGCGTTTCATCTAATATTTTCTACGGCCCACATGTCCTATACCAAAATAATAGATGGTTTAGGGCCGGTTCTACATTGCAAGTATGTATCTATATACCCAGGGTAAGCCCTCCGAGGTATAATTGTCATAGTTTCCTTTGTTACAGAAATCGTTTCTATAGTTCATTCAAATTCAAGATAGAGCAAAATATGCAACCCAAGTTACAAATATCAACAGTCAGTTGATTACTAATTTGATTTTATTAAAATGTAGATCATAGGACTGTACGTAGTATAATATATGTACTTAGAGGTTATAGTTTTTGTCAAATTTGCAAAGCTTGAAATTGGAAAATTGTGCAACGTCGACCTAAATTAAATTTGCTGAATGTGATTTGAGAATGTATTTACCCACTAAAAAATGTTGCAAATGGCCTCCTTAAGGAAAGATTTATATTAAAAACATGACACATTGATTTTGACATTCATAAAGACAGCAACAAGGTCATGCCTCTCTGTTCTAAATTTTAATAAAATTATATTAGTAATCAACTTACTGCTGATATTTGTAACTTGGGTTGCAGATTTTGCTCTATGTTGAATCTGAATGAACTGTAGAGTATTTATTCCTCGGATAACTTTATCCTTGATTTGTAAAGCCGGCCCTTATTAGATAATTCGTTTTTTTTAAATTCACTCATATATCATCCATACATACCCAGTGTGCCATAGAAAGCAAGTGCTTTTTACTGAAAAATCGAATAAATCCAGAACTTCTAAAGCGAATTTCAAAAATCGAACGCATTTATAAAACTTAGAAAGGAAAAAAGTCAGATATGTAAAAATATACAGGGGAGTAAAAGCATAAAACCAGTAACAACAATCCAGTCTCGCAGACTAAAACATGAGGAAGTACAACTTAGCTACCAATTCCTTTTTGAAACAGAAATGCTCGAAGTTGACTGGGTTAAATATGATGATAAAACAGAAGCTATTGGAAGCAAAGTTAAAAAAAATTATCGGCGGCAGAAAAGGTATGTGGTGTAAAAAATCATACTATTAAGACAAGGACAAAACAAACGGCTTGGCAATCAAGTAAAATTGCATCAAAGTTGAAGAAAAAGAAACAGTTATGGCACAGCTACCTCACAACAAAATGCAGTGGACTATGAGCTTTATAAACAACGTTGAATAAAAATAAACAAAATGGTAAATAATGCTAAGAAACAAAGTTTGGAAGATGAGTTTGGGGGAAAATGGAACATAACTTAAAAAACAGAAGCTTTTTTGTAACAGCACTATGAAGATATACTTGGGCAACATAATAGCGATGCAGATGACACAACGAAAAGTGATCAACAACATATCAGAGTCGAATAGTAAAGCATGCAAACTACATAATTAGAACAAGCAATATTAACATTAAAAGTTAGTAAAGCCTCTGGACATGACAAGATAAGTCCAGAAATGATTAAGTATTTAGGACCGAAGGGCTTACACACATTTGTAATTCTGGTCAATTCTGCTTGGAAACATAAAAACATTGAAATAGAAAAAAACGAAAAGAGGTATGACGTTGAAACTTTATACACTGCTCAAAAAAATTAAAGGAGCGCCTATTAAAAATCTTCCAAAATTACGGTTAATACAAATTTTGAAACAATACTCAGTCTATAAATTTTCCAAGGTATAGTGACAGTGTTTCCATTATGAAATCCCTGAAAACAATAACCTACAACAATCAAATACTGATTGTCGTATAAACGTGTAACAATTTAAGTCGACTTTTACTAGGTGCTCCTTAATATTTTGAGCAGTGTATATAAGTTTTATTTACTATCTAGATGCGAGAACAGCTTTTGAAGAAAATCTCATAACCGGAAGTATGGTGTTTACTCTTGTGATTTTTCAGATTTTCTCGATTTTTTCAAAACCTCTCTAATGATGTTTTTCAAACGTTACATTGTTATTACATTTTTAATGTGTATTGATGTGAGATAAGTGATTTTCCAGTTGAATACCTCGAAAATGAGTTTCTTTTTTTATTAACTCCAATTTTAAATAGAACAGCCTGTATTAAAACTTTAGAGATAATTTGTCTTTTCAACTAACTCTATTTTTACAGTTTCTGTAAAATGTGTAATTTTTAAAATTTTTTAACAAATGCTTAAAAATTCAAAATATTTTTTTTTGGCTAACTATAAGATCACTCTAAAAGGAAGTTGTGTGCGTGTATCACACCAGATTTTTTTTATCGTATTCTGATTGTTAATGCTACAACTATAGTTTCATCAATCTATACAAGAGAAACTCGTAAACTGTCAATGTCAATTTTTTTAAATATTTGCTGAGTGTACCTGGAAATTACAGTTTTTTGTTTGAAAATATACTTAGGATCTAGTAATTTCTAGTAATATTTAAAGTTAGGTTATGTTACATGTGTCAAAAGTTTTTCCATGTAATAATTAACAACTTATAGCCTTTTTTCCCTTTTTAATAATAAAACCCTTTTTCATTTCTGTTCCATTGCAATTGAAGTGTATGCACAAAAATTAAAGAATTTTGGAGATTATTTTTTTACAAGAAGGTGTGACATGTCAAGTTTTTTAATTTCAAAAATTTCAGTGCTGCCAATATCAGCAAGCAGAGGTTCCAAAACAGAATTTAAACAAGGTGCCAACTTGACACCGTTTTGACAGATCACGAATTTTGTATTTTGTGAATGGATAGTAGACAACTTTAAGGTTTTTGTTACTCACCTGCTTTAAAAAATATGCCGCTATATGACAAATTCGGAGATTTTTAAAACGTTTTGTCAAATTTTTAACGGTGTTTTATAAGAGAACTAGCAAGATGCCCGTTCTTCGTACGGGTAACAAATGTTTTTTTTTCTAAATTTCAAATGAATTCTAGGGCGCCCCCACCCCCTCACTCAATATGCTAACAAACGCCGCAAAACAATATTGTTGGAAAAAAGAAACAAAATTCTTCCAAAAAATTCCTCCACAACTCTTTTTTATGCTTCACGTACCCCTTGGAAATGTGTATGTAATTGTCGTTCTCCTTGTATATATTGATAAAACTATAGTTTTAGTATAACAATGAGATAAAATTTAAATATATATGTACAAACTAAATATTGTATTCATAAATTACAGCAAGATAAACTTAACACCTTACCCCTCCTTTTCAGTTTTTCATTTTTACCGCTTTAGGGGTAACATTAAAATCCGTTAAACCCCTTTCTAAATATTTTAAGAATACAGCCGTATGCAAAAAAAACAATGTTCTAACTCAATCAACATAGGAGATACAACGGGTTCTTTAATTCACCCCGAATCCAGAATTGCACCTTGGTTAATTTGGGAAAATCCTGAAAATTGTTTTTAGACCTTTGTATTGGATACCTATGCATGCAAAAAACCAAGTCGATATCTTATGGAGTTAAGAGATATTGAAGAATTCGTGAAAACACAGTTCACCGTTTTTCACCCCAGGGGTAACATTTTAAAATCCCTTAAACCACTTTCTAAATGTTTTAAGAAGACATTTATATGCCAAAAAAGGATGCTCTAGCTCAATAAACATAAGAGATATGAAGGGTTCTTTAATTCACCCCGAATTAAGATTTGCACTTTTAGGGGCTGATTATGGCAAAATCCTGAAATGACACTTGTATTGGACACATATGCAAGCAAACACCAAGTCGATATCTTATCGGGTCTAAGAGATATTGAGGAATTCGTGAAAATACAGTTTACCCCTTTTCACCCCCTTAGGGGTAAAATTGTAAAGTCCCTTAAACTACTTTCTAAATATTTTAAGAATATATCTATATGCCAAAAAAAGGAATGTTCTAGCTCAATAAACCTAGGAGTTACAAAGGGTTCTTTAATTCACCCCAAATCCAGATTTGCACCTTTAGGGGTCGATTAGGGAAAAATCCTGAAATGTGTTTTTAGATACTTCTATTGGACACTTATGCAAGCAAACACCAAGTCGCTATCTTATCGGGTGTAAGAGATATTCAGGAATTCGTGAAAACACAGTTTACCCCTTTTCACCCCCTTAGGGTTAAAATTTTCAAATTCCCTTAAACCGCTTTCTAAATATTTTAAAAATACATCTATACGCCAAAAAAGAATGTTCTAACTCAATAAACATAGGAGATACGAAGGGTTCTTTAATTCACCCCCAATCCAGATTTGCACCTTTAAGGGTTGATTAGGGCAAAATCCTAAAATACGTTTCTAGGTATTTGCATTGATAATCTTTGCAAGCAAACGCCAAATTGATATCTTATCGAGTTTTAGAGATATTGAAGAATTCGTGAAAACACATTTTACCTCTTTTCACCCCCTTAGGGGTCGAATTCTAAAAAATCCCTTCTTAGCACTACCTTACATAACAAATTGAACCTGCCACCCAAATTTCAAGTTTCTAGTGCCAGTGGTTTCGGCTCTGCGTTGATTAGTCAGGGTTGTGACTTTCCTTTATATATGTATA